>VZUI01067570.1:0-64609 GCA_013401135.1 Cettia cetti | reverse complement strand
TTGTTTGCTTGTTTTTTTTTCTGTACTACTACACTTGTTTATTTTAATATTCCTAGTAAAGAACTGCTATTCCTATTCCCAAATCTTTGCCTGAAAGCCCTTAATTGCAAAATTATAGTAATTTGGAGGGAAGGGGGCTTACATTCTCCGTTCCAGGGAAAACTCCAGTTTCCCCGGGCAGATACCTGTCTCTAAACCAGGACAGGGCTGTATAAAGGAAACTATTTGCCTGTTGCCATTGTTCTTTTTGTGATTATTACTGTGTACTTGATGTAGAATTTCTGGTAAAAAAAAAAGTATTTCACCTTTTGAATGCTCAAACAGCAGGTTTTAAAGGGCTTGAAATAGTTACTGCAACTGAATCCATTATGTTAAAAAATAGCTTTGCTATTAAAGAACAAATGTGCAATAAAATAATTTTCATTTTCATGTAATATTGACTACTAAATTAATAAACCTCAGAAATATTAATTCTTAAGTGGATAATATTTAACATGAAGTTCAACCAAAACACAGAGATGTTCAGTGCTGATTTTTTTTTTCCTGGACACCCTGAATGAGGGTGCCTGTTCTGCTTGACATCTGCCCATGTCTGGGTGAGTCTAGTTTGTACAACAGTAAAAGGTACTCAAGCTGTGCCCTTGGTAGTCAGTAGATCAGAGGTGTATGTGACGAGCTGGACACTGAAGTTGGACACTGCTGAATCTGAGCTATTCAGTTTCCTCATGAATGGGCTAATTAATATCTTCTGTTGGCTCTCCTCTCTGTACCAATGTAAGGATTTATGCTGTTAAAATAATTGGCAATCAGCAGCTGGTTTCATACCAGGATTTTTTCACTTGGTAGTAAGGAAAATGTGGGATCCAACTGTCATGGTCCTGTTGTCTTTGTGGAGAAAATACAGGTTTTTCTTTCACTTTGCTGCATTTCTTATGTACAGGTTTTTTCTTACATTCAATGCTTATCTAATCAACCTTTCATCACCTTGGATTTAAGTGTAGGTGACGATTAATGAGCTTTAATATGCTGAAGTTGTAGCTACAGGTGACATATCAGGGAAAAGCTTTGAGTGCTGAAAGCGCAGATGAAATGCAAGTCCTTTAAGAATATTGAAGATATGGGAAATCTCTGAGTTTACAAACATTTTAAGAGCACTTCTAAATTAAATTGATTAGATGTTTTTGGGCCAGCTAATAATAATTTTATTAATTTCACCATAGATATGTGAGTTTAAAATTGGTTCATTTTGCAAATCCAGGCATGAAAAAGTTGATCATCTGACCTAAAATTCAGCAGAATATTTCATTTAAGACAGTATTTTAATACACATACCTCAGCATTGTAAAAATTCTGCTTTCTGCTGCTTTATGTTCAGTGCAGTGCCTTAAGGCTGTCCCTGCACAGAGCCCTGCCTGAGCTCATCTGCATGTAGAAATGGGGGATTTTTGGGTCCCTGCCCCATAAGAGGTGAGGTGTTTGAGGGAAGAGCTTCTGTCCCTGCTGTCTGAGGCTGCAGTAGTCTGAGCTGTTCACTTAGACACAAGGCAGAGGATGGAAGCAGTGTCATCTTCTGGGCCATTAATATGGACAGAAAAGTCCATTTGGAACATATAAACTTTAGAAGTAAAGAGAGGAGGGGCCTCAGGTGACTTGTGGCAGACATAAGATAGTGGGTTAAAATTTCTGTAAAAGTGTGTTCCATCTATGTAGTGTCCTACATCTCCCTTAATGTATTAACATTAAGATAGTCCTGCCTTTAAACTTAAATTACACGAATCTTTATGTAGAATGTGACCCTGTTTGCTTTGTAATTTTACAGTGACTCTGGTATTGTCAGACTTGTCCCTCTTGGAGTGCAATTTAGGAATTGGCCCCTAACAGCCAAGGCAGGGATTGACTTGAGAGCCAAGATGCCTGTGTACTTAGGCAGTGAAATAATCCTGTTTAGCTTGGGAGCACAGAAGAACAGTTGTGTTCCTGCAAATGTTATGCAGGTGTTGGAATTGCTGAATGGTTTTGAGCTTATAGATTAGATTTCATTAAGACTGTAGAAGGGTTTTCCCTTCTCCAAGTAACAGCACAAGAGGTTTATTTTGCTGCTGTACAATGTCTTATTAAAAGGTTGAAGTAGCTATGTAGTGAAGCAGTCTGTATGCTGATTTGGTACAGGTGTCCTTCTGAATTGTTTGGGAAGTATTTTAGGATGGTGAGGGCAAAGCAATAGATCTTTTGGAGCTCTACTCTCTGCACATTGGTAATGTGTCCTTTGCTGTGTTGCCTTCTGCTTGCCAGGGTGTATTTTTCACAAGCCAGGTGTTTATGCTGCTTTAGCAGTGCTCTGTGTGCTCTACAAGCTAATTTTGCAGTAGAATGGTTTACATAAAACAAGGATTACATGCACTGATTTTAAATATGGTTTTGTATCATGTAGTTCATTGTAGTGAATCCTGTTCCATTAGTCTCACTTCTTTTTTAGTGTATGTGGCTTACCTGAAATTTAGTGCTTGTAAATGGCATTTCAGGAAGTCTGAACTGATCCAACACATGCTTATTTTGCCTTCAGCTGAATTTTTATTAACTCTTCAGAGCATTATTATTTTTTTTATTAACAAAGCTTTCTTAAAATTTAGTCTTTGGACAATTTATTAATAATTGCTTTTGCTTCAAGGAACCAAACTAAATAGTTTAGTTGTTTTTCTTTTTTCTTTTTTTCTTCTTTTTTTTTTTTTTTTTTTTTTGTAATAAGGAACAGTGTTGTAGTGTTCAGTTAAAGAAAAAAATCCATGGGAAATAGTTTTTAAAATGTTTCCTGATGCCCTCTTTAATCCTTGCTCCTGAGCAGCCCTGACAAAACAGATTCTGCATGTGGGTGTTTGCAGCTGCATCAGAATAGCCTCTGATGGAAAGGCCTGAGTCTCTGCTGTTACTGTGCAGCAGTCAGCTTGCACCCCTCATCATAGTTAGTTTTGGTGGCTTTTGATCAGAGATTGCCAAATTTCTGTAATGGGATTTCGAGAGGCAAAGTGTTACCTTAACAATTGCTGCTTAATTGCACTTTTAATACTGTGCCTCTGCTGTGCCAGCCTGGAGCTCCCAATTCTTGCTGTAAGAGCTTGTAGGTTGTCTGGGGATCTGTGGACAATCCACTTGAGTGCCTAACAAGTGATAGTTGCTGTGTATCATCACTCTGACTGCCATGTATCATTGCCAGCTTGGTGTTGTTTTGAAGGAGAAATTATTGTTGCTTCTTTTCTGGTGCCCTTGTGTATTAGGGGTCCCATGGAAGAGAACACAAAAGTGTTTGTTGGATGCTTTGCCAAAGGTTGATCCAATTGAGAGGAAAAAGTGCTGCAAAACCAGCAAAGCTGAGCCCTGAAGGGCATCAGTAAGCAGCTTTTCATGCTGGATGTGGTGAGAGAAGCAGGTGTGTTGGATAGATGTAGTGTAGAAAATTAACATGGCTGAAGAGACAAGGCAGGAAGACAGCTGAATAGTTTCAAAGATTAGAAAATGTGTGGCTTGTCAGAAGCCAGAACAATTTAATTTTGTAAAAGATGGATTTTACCTGACTAGATAATAAGGCAGAAAAGGCTGCATCTTAAAGATACTGTAGAAAAAGTTTTGGAAAAATGGTTGTCATTTGCCAGTAACTCTATGTCTGCAGCATACACTTCTAGAAGATGGCTTTTTCCCATTTTATCCTGACTGATGACATAAATTTATGGAAATAATTTAGTAATATATTTGCATTTGTTTAAGGCCCTTGCTAGTCTGAATGTGTAAGTTTTTTAAAGAAGCAGCACTCTTCATGTTTCCTATGTCTTCACTTTCATGCCAAGGGAATGGATCCTGCAAACAAAACACTCTTTCTTTAGTGCTCCCAGCAAACAAATTACCAGTCAGGCAAAACTGCACGTCCCTAGTGATGTAACTACTGCAGGCAAGATAAAAGGCATAAATAAAGGTCTGTACAAAACTCGAGGTAGCATGTGGGTAGAAAAGAAGAAATGAGAAGATCATTTTGATATAAATACTGACACTTTCACCCAAGACTCTAAAATATTAAAATGTCTGAGAACCTAGTTCAACTTTTGAATTTAATTTTAATTCTTGGTGCTTTGTTGGCAAAGAGAAAAACTAGTAAAGTTCGGTAGGTTTTTTTTCCTTTTTTGTAATACAGAATATTTTCATTGTCTGGAATGCTTTGTGGTGGCAAAAATGATTAATATTGATTTTAATTGGAAAGTAATTTGGTTCTTAACATGATTTTCAAAAGAGGTTTTTGGTGAAAATATGAGATAAGTGTATCCTTGCGAAGGGAACAATTCCCATCTTCTCTACGAGTACTTTTTAGATATCGGAAACTTGTGATTAGATGTGATTCTATGTTTTGGAATGTCTCATCTGTTTTGTGGCTTCTGTGATGGAGTTTTTTGGTTTTTTTTTTTTGTTTGTTTTTTGGTGTTTTTTTTTGGTTATTTTTTGTTTTTTTTTGAAAGCACAAGACTCAATTTCTTATAGTAAACAGAAAATGGACTCCACAGATTTTCAGCAGTCATTTAATGCATTGTTGATCACCTTTAACCCAACAGAAATTCCAGCAACCTTTTTTCAGTATCTTTTCTTGATATTAAGCCCTCACTTAACACATAGTTGTTCTTTTATTGCATGAACATAGAAGCTATACCATTGAGAGCTTGTACTGTGCTTTACACACCCATAATGGTAGTTTGGCTGATCTGGTTAATTTATGCTGGAGTGACTGGATAAATTCTTTTAAAGAAATAAGAAAATTAATTATTTTTGTAGTACAGTATGTTTCTGAAGAAAATTTTTGCGCTGCAAGCTCAAATATAAATATCTTGATTAGTTTTCATGCATTTTGCAATTGAATAGGGACATCATACTTAAATGGAAAAGGTAAGATTAAGGATCTTAAGTTTATGATGAAATATGTTGCTGGCACAACAGTTTCTGACACTACTTTGTAAAGGAACTTTTACATCCTGGCATCCTGTCAGAAATGGTAGTTTTGATTTAGTGTTTGTCTGAGAAAGTGACCAGGATCCATCATGTGCCTTTCTTCACCACTGTATCAAAGGTAACAACCTGGCTATGAGTGTTCAGCATGTTGGTAGGATTTATTTTCCTTTATAGGTAATTGAAAATATTACTGCAGCAAGTGGATTTTCTGTTAATGTCGTCTAAGACTTCCACTTTTTTTCCCTTCAGATTGCTAATGGCATTTTAAACCTTTCATTTAACAAGATTAGTATAACTGTTTTGAGCATTCATCTTAAGAATAAATGCTCAGTTATTTCTGTTCCAAGGCATGTATTGACATTACGCAGTCTTCTTTTAGCAAGTTTAGACTGAAGAAATCTTAATAGTTTCTGTAGTTTCATTGACTGATTTTGTGTACTTCTGTCTCAGTCTCAGCTGATAATTCATAGGACAACAGTTTAAATTACTGAAGTTATGTTTTGGCAGTAGCTAAATCAGTCTTGAAGAATGACCAAACTCATTGGTATGCTGCTCACTGCTTCCGGGGGGATTTTTTCCTTATATGTTTGATCTTGGATTAGAAGCAACGGATTTTTTCCCCTTTTTTTTTTTTCTCCAAAATAGGCACACAAGTGCCTTTTGTCTGCTGGATACATTTATGGTGACTTGAGCATATTCAGTCTCAAGTTTCATTTTTCAGACTTGCACTCTGTGTGCACACAACCTCTTAGCAGTGTTTTAGTCACATTTCTGCTTAGTGTGAAAAAAGGCTCTTTAATGAATAATTCTGTGAAACTCTGAAGAAAAATGTCATAAAAACTTTCCTTAGAGCAGAGTTCGTATGTCTTTTCTCCATCTCTGAAAGCTTCCAGTCTCTAGCAAGCCCAACCAGTACCTACTCAGTCCCATTTCCTTCAAGTTATTATTTTGTACTTCATTTTATTTAGCAGTAATCTCTGTTTTCATAGCAGTCATATTACAAGTATTTTCAGTCCTCACTAGCTTCATCATTTTGTTCTTTGTTCCCAAGCATGTGCACTTGAATATTTTAGAATTCCATTGCCATTCAAAATGTGAATGTTGGCATTGCCATGTGAAGCCTTTTTAATGTATTCATGTAAGAATTAAAATCAGAAAATAAAGAACTAGAAAAAAAAAATCAGTGGATTTTTTTTAAAGGAGATGACAAACTTACCTTATTTATTGGGCACTTGTTTTTGTTACATCTGGTCTCAGTGTGGTGTGTGTGATAGTCTTTATGTTTGTTAAGGGGGAAAAGGTTTCTTAATCTCTGTGGAAGAATTAACCACTTTAGTAAAAAATTATTCTCCAGTAAATGCTTTCAGCTCTCCGACTAACCTTTTTAACCAACCACTAAAATGACTTAAGGATTAGTAGAGTGAATACTCACAGCTTTAGTGTTGACTTGCATTAAAAGAAAATATCTGTAATTTTTTAGAGATTGGCTAGGTAAAAGTAATGTTTTCTTTATGATGGAATATTTGATGAAAAAGCAAAAGTTCTTCTTCTGTAACTAGAAATTAATATGCAGGCTTAATGAATATATTGAAACATGTCACAGGTATACTCCTGGGGTGTTTTGTTTTTGTTTGTTTTTGTGGTTTTTTTTTTCATGAAGAAAGAACAGTAGTTCAAAGCAGAAACATTCTCTTGCATATTTAAAAGCTTGGTTTTGGTTTGGGTATGTTTCTGGGTTAAATGCAGTTCAGTTTCCTCCAGACATATCTATGGGTCCTGCCATCTCTCCAAGTGAAGCTTTAGTCTATGGTTTGTAAGCCAGTGCCTTTTGTACATGAACTGTTTGCAGCTTGAACTTTATGTGGGAGGCAGAGCAGTGTGGATCTAAAATATCTCATATTTCATTTGAAGAGGTGAACTGCTGCTTTTAATGGGATAGGTGAGCTCGCAAACTGCCCTGGCTGCTTGGAAGGTCTGGCTGGCTTGTAGGATGTTCAAAATACTGTAAGCAGGTTTTTTTCTGGAAAGCTCTGACTTTGGGTAGTTCTTCATTTGATGACACCTGTTAGCAGTATAGTGTAATCACATGCTGATTGTCATTTCCCTTTTGTTTCCTCTCTCTGTCTTCTGTCACTTGGATGGTGGATGTCTGCTGGTTATAGTTTTTCTCCTGATGAGTGGTGGTTGTAGGGTTATGAGAAATTGTTTCCCTGCTCTGTATGCTGTTTATTTGAATGCATCAAGTTAAAAAGAAGGGGTTTTAACCAAAACAACTTTTGATTTATAGTAAGGTTCTTTAAAGTCCTGAATCTAAAATAATCTACTCACATAGTGTATATAGCATTTAGTCCCTTTGGGAGTATGGTATTTGTCTGCATGTAATTTATTGATTGTGACCATATATGTAAACTGTGTGTATCACTTTTGGGTACATGCTAGTTTGGAACTATGCTAGTTCTTAAATTCATAATGTACAAAATATTCAAAAATTACTCCTGTTGTTTAAAAAATGAATCATTGTAAAACACGGATTAGTTTGCCATAGCTAGCAGCTGATCATCTAAATAATCACTTTTGAAATAAAAGTTGTAATCTTGAAAATCAACAATGCCGTCTACATTGCTTACTTTCAGAAAATTCTTTTGGTGCTAATGTTTAGCTCTAATCAGTCTCCCTCCATTTAGTCAAATCATTATCTGCTATTCATAAAGGGAAGAAGAAAAAATAAACAGAACTTTTCTTTAGGTGTGTCTGATCTGCTTTATTTAATTTTGCTGTTAACAGAAGAAGTGACCTAATTTTGGAAAGAGAAGTGTCCCTTTCTTCATGGTTACCAAATAGTTTGGTAGTTCCTACATTTAAAACAAATGAAAGAAACTGCACACCACCCCAAAACAACTGAAGGATGTGTATATTTTTGTGTTGTTTGAACAGAAACACCGCCCAACAAAAACCCCCTTGCACTATAAAACTCAACCAATCAAGAACCTCGTATGTATACATTCCAATATTTTTTTATGCCAGAAGTGTTCTGTCAGTGAATGTTTCTGTCTGCAGCCTGGTAATACATTTCCCATTATTCTATTGTCATTGGACATCTGGGATGTCTCTGATTCAGGTTGCAGCTCACTTGGATGCAAAATCAGTCCTATCTTGGAAAATAATCACACAGTGGTGGAGGCTGTGCTGGAAAAACAGTCTTGCTTGTGTTCATTGTATGGGGACCTCAGTTTTGCATTTGAAACTGATCTGTTTTAATGAGCTGCGCTGTAAGCTTACTAATGTTGTTAAGGACATCTTATAATAGTGAGAAGTGTTTGGTTATATTTGCATTAATGTCCTGTCCTGGAGAATAAAAGTTGAAGCAACTATTAAAGTTTTCATGTGATCTTCAAGGTATTCTACAGGTATCCTGCAGGACCAGCGAAGCTGTTCAGGGAAACAGCTCAGTTTTTCAAACTGTGTGTTCTACAGCCTGGTGACTTCCAATCCCACAAATAAACACATACTGAAATCCAGACAGCATTGTGATTCCTGTGGATAACAGCAAATTTAAGAATTAAAGATAAGAGTGCACTGTTTAAATGTCCATGTTTGTCACAGAAAACCTTCAGCTGTAACTACTGCTGTTCTGCCTTGTCAAAATATTGTGTGTATATATATGCCTGACCTTCCTATGGCATTGCTGAAACTTGAGCTAATCTCCTTCCATTTTCCCAAGCTATTTTATCACATTCAGCTCCATCATGTTGGAGTCCAAATGTTTTGAGCATGCAACTACCCTGTTCCAAATTCCAGAATTCTACTTTCATTCTTCTGCTCCAGCTCACCTGTTACAGGATGGTTGAATCCAAGCTGACAGCTGGTAGGATCTGTGAGGAAACTTAATTTGAAGTGAGTGCGTTAAATCTTCAGATGGTCTCATTTTGCTTCTGTTGTCCCAAAGAGCACAGAGGTCATGTCTCAACAAGTCAGCAAGTCCCTCAGAAGCCCAGCTGGACGAGGAGCAAAGCCGTGTTTGCTGTTGCTTAAATTGATGTGAATTGAGTGAGTCAGAGCAATGTGGGAATGAAGCAGAACGAGAGCTGAAGCAGAGGATTTTGCAGGCTTTGCAAAGCTGCTGTCTCCTGACTGAAGCAGCATCTTTGCCTTTGTCTGGGGTCCTCTTTGCTCTCACAGCCAGGTTTTCTCCTCTCTTGTTCTGTGTCCCAGTAATTAGAGCACCAATGTGCCTGTTCAGTTCTGTTTTCAGATAATTAGAGCTTGGCCCATACAGCAAAGTACATGGTTGTTTGTGTTGGGCTTTGCTCAGGGCCTTTGTCAGGACATCACTGGTCTGTCATTTGGAACCGGAAATCCTTTTCATTGCTGCTCTGCAGTGGGGTGTGGCAAAGACTTTGGCTGATGAGGAGTAATTATGTGATGCTGCTGGCTTGATGTGCAGTGGGAGCAGCCACCCCTCTGCTGTACATGCTTCAGAGGTGCTGGAGAACAGGAATGGCCTTGTTCTCTAGCCAGTTAACTGGGTTAGAAGACTGATGCAGAACTCAGGAGCAAAGGGAGGGAGGAGAGTAAATGAACTGAATCACATTGCAGGAATTTGCTGTGAAATAAATTGTGCATTCAACACCAGAAAGCTAAGGCTCAATAATTTTAGTTAGTTGTACTTCTGCCCTTTGGATTCTGTAGGCTTTCATCAAATTAGAGTCCTGAAGTAAAAGCTTAGTCACACTGCGCCTCATGTGTTGTTCTAGGGTATTGATAAAAATCAATTATAAATAGGCTGCTTATCTACAAATTCTGTATTTAGTTATTTAACACCCAGGTGCCTGATAAAATGCCTGACAATTTAAAAAACATTAACTATTTATTGAATGTAATTAATTAAAATACTTGGTAGTCTTCAAATAGGTCTTTTCCTTTTAATAAATCAGTTTTTGGTTAGTGCCATCTACATACCCCTTCTCCCCAGCAAAAAAATTAATCCCTGAATTGATATTTATTTCAAGATCCAGCAAAATTTTGCCATATTTTAGAAATTTCTCCCCAGCAGCTGCTTCTTGATCAGCAAAGTGTTGGTAGTTTGCTTATATTTCTACTTTAGTGAAAAAATCAAACAGAAGAAGGTATGTTTGTGCATGTTGTTACTTGATTCAGTATATGAGCCAGAACGTACGTTCACAGAAAATTGATGAGAAGCACTAAAGAAAGAAGAGTCTTCTGTTACAGTGTTTATGGAAAACTCCTGGGTTAATAGTTGTTGTAACTGTTGGTTTCCCTGCAGAGGTTTATTCTTCATGAAACAGTTTTTATTTCAGTGTTTACAGAAACTCTTGTGGCAAATGTTCATCTTATCTTAAGCTACCAACTGCATTTTGCTTTGATTTCAGTACTGACCCTACTGAATAAATATCTGATTTACTACCCTGCCTTCTTGCCTTCCTCCCTTCCTATCTGACTGCCGTATTCTGTGCTTTTGGAGAAGTGTATGTTTGTCTCAGCAGAGATTTCCCACCTGTCCCCGAATTAATCTTGCCTTCTTTTCATGTTTTCAGTATATGCTGTTCAAAGGCCTCCAAGGCTTCAGCTCTCAAGGATATTAGTGTCATGAAAGTACTGAGTTCCTTTGAGATTGCCTTTGAATCTCTAGAAACCAACACTGCTTTCAGTACAAGGTTTGAAATTTAGTGTTCCAAGTGACTGAAGAAATGCTGTGGTAAATTGCAGAAATCAACCCAGTTACAGTTCTAAATGTCTGTAGATACATGGGGAGGCAGGAGCAGCTCAGGCATGACTGATGTTAGTGCATGGCTTTCTAAAAAAATTATATTAACAGTTATGTGGGATTATGGCATTGCATTTTCCTGTCAACACTTGGTGCAATATGCAGCAAGACTCTGTTCAGGTCTTTGCAGTCACATTCTGCCTGGTCTGAGCTACTCTCATGATTCTCCTGAAGTATTCTGTGCAACTTTGGTGTTATATTAGTTATTTCAGAGGTTCTTGTAAAATCTTTCTGGCAAATAAGATATTATTTGCAGCATGACTTATGATGTTTGTTATGATGAAAATCATATTTTGTAATTCTCATGGTGTGTGTATGCCCTCCTGCATATTATCATTCTGTCTTGTGTGGGCAAAATTATAATTTCAGCATCTCCATGAAACTGCCAAACTTCAGAATGAGTAAAATATACTGTACTTGGAAGAATACGTCAAAGCAAAGCTTTGATTAATGTAAGTTTTGCTTTGTTTAGAGATCTGGGAAATGATTATACCATGGGACACATTCTGCAGAGAGCTGAGTAAACATGGCTGAAAGAATATGCAGAGGTTTGTGGGAAGGTATGATGAGCAAGTGGGTATGCAAATAGATGTCCTTGTGTATCAGCTGTCCTATGTTGTTTCTGCTGTTTGTGCGTTAGTGCCTGAGCATGGTCTTGGGTTTGATTCCTACACCAAACTTCCAAATTCTTTTTAAAATTCATATAGTTAAACTTCGTAGTTCAAAGCTGAAGTGTAAAATTATACCTAGAAATGTATAATTTTAATATATTATTATATATATAAAAAATTAATCTACACAGAAATACCTACTTTCTGTGTCAGAGCTTGTCTAAGATTGGAGAATTACTAAACATTTGTCTTGGGAGGGATTGTGTGGTATCGGTTGACACACTTTGGAGTCAGTTATCCACTTAATTTGTAAATGTTATTTCATATCTAATTCAACGCCTTCTTTCTTCCTTCCCTTAAGCTTTTTCTGCTTCAGGAACTGTTGGTGGGAATTTGACATCTAGAAGCAGTTTTATATTGAAGGCATAGCTTAGAAATGATCAAAAATTTCTTGAAGTCATATCTGAAATTCATCTTCCCTTGTGTTTTTTTATCAGTACAGTGTTAATTGCAGAGATCCAGGTACAATACAGGGGGAAGGGGGTTTACAGTTGTTTTTACATAACTCTGTGTGTGTGTCCCCACTACAGTATTAAGCATGCTTTGGTAGTGGGAGGTAAAGAGGAGAAGTTTGATTGCTGGCCTTGTATTGAGTGCTGGAGTCATGTACAGAGCTCTGGATACAAATCGCTTCTGTTTTAAAATTTTTCTCACTTTGCTTCAGTGAATCTGTGTTGTAATAAACGGTTATTGAAAAGCTTCTGCTGGTGGGATAGCTGCAGCATGTTATGTGAAGATATTTCCTCTGTTTCATTTTTTTTCCTGCCAAACATCTGCTAGTTTCATTCAAAGCTTTCTCTTTGTGTTAGAGAGCTGTGAATAAGGACCCCACATTTACCATGCTTTTTGTGACGCTATATACTCTTAGTGTATTTCTTCTTTCCTCTCTGCTTTCCATGCTGTTAAGTCCTTTTTCTCTGCTGTTAATCTAAAAGTCGATTCTTGTACAGAAGCCATTCCACAAGTTTTCTCATCCTTTTCACTCTGTCCTTTCCCAGTTCTTTGCTGCTGCTGGGGGCAAAGGGCAGAATAACTCACATTTCACACCAGGTAGCGTATGGGAAGGGTATTGTGCTTGTCAGTAGGTGTCATAGAATATCCTGAGTTGGAAGTGGCCCCTAAGAATCATCAAATCCATCTCCTGGGTAGTACAGGCTTAGGAACTTCGAGGCTGGGTACAAACTAGTCCAAGCTACTTAGTCCTAGCTATGATGTTGCACAGATCAACCAAAGCTTAAAAAGAGTAGTATTTTTCATTGGTTTCAGAGATAAAGTGAGTTTTCTGTTTGTACTGGGTTTTTTTCATTTAAAATGGGACTGTATTAAAATAATTGTCTTGTTGAGTAGTTCCTGTGAATACCAGAAGGTGGCATAACTGGTTTTCCTAAAAGCATTCTGATTGCAAGAAATGCACACGATGCTACTGTGCTGATTTAAAACCTGTTAGTGAAATTTTGATCTAAGGGAAGGGAAGCTGGATCAGCTTAGACCTTTGCATTTAAAAGCTTTATTTAAAGGTATACCCATCTGCCTTGGTTTTTTAAAATTTTTTTCCCAAACTGCGAAATGCTTGTGTGCTGGTTTTATAGGTAAAGTTTTTGAAGGTGGAAGTAGTTTACCTGAAAATGCAGGTGGGAAGAAAAGGGTCATCCAGTATATGTGCAGTGAAATTCTTTCCTGAGCTGTTTTTACGGAATCCCAGTTTCCCATGAACATATTGTTTAAAAGCTTGCTTTATCAATTTTCAAAATGAGACCAATTCCAGTTTATTTCAAGCTCTTCAGCAGGTGCTATAGAAGAGTAAATTTTTGGTATGGTAGCGTATAAGTGATAGTTTTGCGTGGTAGCATCTCTAACCACAGGCAGATTTTTAGGTGTACCAACATTGTTAGAAGCAGTATTTGAAAAGAGATGTGCAAAAAAGATCTATGAGCCTTTAAATGACAATATATTTCCAGATAATATGTATCTTGTTCTAACTGGAAGCTTAGTCTTCCTGCACTGTTGCCTTGCATTTATTGACAAGCTGGTGTAAGAAGGTGTTAGATACCATCTCATTTGATGCTTTTCTTATTAGTGTGTCTCTTAACAGTCATCTCCATTACGGTGTTGATCAAAAAGCAGTTACACACACTTTAAATTGAGGTATTGTTGTCATTCTAAGTTGTAGAGGGACTCAAGCCTAGAGCAAATGCACTGGGCATAATGGGCAAGGTTTTGGTAGTGGGGTGTCAGTGCAGGATTTCCCTGTGCCAGACACAGCTGGGGTTAATTTTACATTAAACCCCCTTTTGGTTAGAATGCTTATATTAATTGATGTAGGACAATCCCGAAATGTTTGAAGGAATGAGATGCATGGGATTTTTTCTCTCTCTTTCAGCTCCCTCTGGCAGACAAAGTCCCGAATTACAACTGCTTTACTTAGAACTATTCCAGAGAAGGGCTTGTCCCAGCTCAAAGTTATCGCCGTTGCTTGCCGTATGCTTCAAAAAGATATTTTCAGCTGTAGAAAAGTACATTACTGCAGCTGCAAAAGGTGCTGAAATACAGATATTTCTTGGTTTAGCTGACACTTGCACTGTGTCTTTGTGCATCACAGCTGTGCAATGCAATTTCACCCCAAGGACCTCTACACCATGCACATCTATCGATTTTTAATTTTTTTTTCTCTGATGTGGTCTCTCCTGAGCCTGCTGTGATTCACTAAAGCAGCACAGATGAGAACGATGTGACTGTTTTGCGTAGGAGCCTAGAGTTGTTTGCAGAATTTAGACCCATTTTTTCCTGACCAAATGAAGTGGGTGGAATGAAGTGGTGCAGCTGTGCTGGTGGTGGCTGTCACTGGGCTGAGCCTCCCATCCACCTCTCTGCAGTCTTCTCCTCTGAGCTTCATTGATTTATTTTCACTTCTGTGTTTCTGAAGGAGGGTTTGCCAGGTGAAGGGATGTGGCCACCTGTCCAATGCTATAAAGATGTAGAAAATTGTCAGGAGTGTGTGGAGTGCTGGTAAAATGACTTGGAGAAGCTGCTGCATGGATATTGGTGAAAGCACTGAACTGCACTTTTGAATAGGAGTCAGATGTCTGAAGTTTTATGAAAGAAGGTTTTATATCAGAAGACTTTAAAGTATTTAATTTAAACAATTCATAGCTTTTAAAAATGCAAGTAAGTTTGTCATTCTTCCATGGGCCTTTCTAAAATCAGTTTGTACTTTGTTACGTACAATTATTTTATGCAAAGTACCATGTCCTTATTTGATCCTAAATTATGCAGATTGCCACTAAATAGGTGTATTGCAATTGCAGAGTTCTTCCAGTTTGCTAAGTGAATATCTTACAACTTTAAGTCTGCTTTTGAAAATTAATTAATAGCTTGTATATTTGCCCACCATAACAAATTTGAAATAACTGGCATCTTATCTTTCAAAACTTTGCCTAGGAAATGTGGAATTTTCATTTAAATTTATGTTCTCAGAGCTGCTAAAGAGGAAAGAAGTTTGTAATTTTCTGTCTATAATTTGCTTATTACACAGGAGTTTTGGCATTTAGTGATTTAGAAGTAGAACATAGTGGCGTATTTCAGAGAAATGGAGCTAGTTCATATGAAGAATTGTTTGTATGATTGTGGGGTTTTTTGTCCTCTGGAAAAATCTTAATGTAAGCAAGGTATGCATTTTGCAAGTTGCAAGTGTTTTTTAAATGTTGATGACCACTGAGATGGGGCTAATTCTGTGGCATGAACACACTTGTTGATTGTACAATGAAAATTTAATAAAAGACTTTTTCCTGCACTGCCTGTTCAGCTGTTCTGGTGTTGGCACTAATTTCACCTGTTCTCTTGGCATTTATTTGAAATGATCTGTGGTCCTGAAACTCCTTTTCTAGTATAGTTTTTTTTTTTTTTTTAATTTACTGAATGTGAGAAATTAACACTAGCAACAAACAATTAACATTAATGACAATTTAAAATTGAACTTTTTGCTGCTTAAGACTTTCATGTGTCCTGTGTGAAGGCCCACTGAACTTGAAGGTCTAATTGCTGTGTCATGA
Source organism: Cettia cetti (assembly GCA_013401135.1). NCBI lineage: Eukaryota > Metazoa > Chordata > Aves > Passeriformes > Sylviidae > Cettia > Cettia cetti. Next base: position 49,121 of record VZUI01067570.1, on the reverse strand, counting down.
AAATTTGTATCTAATATGCTTCAGAGCATCTGATAGCAGGTAATTAAATTGATTGTATTTGAGTGTCTCTTTTGTGACTCCGGGAAAGAATCCCACCAGCTGCAGTGCAGTGGCCGTGGCAGCAAGGTGCAGCCATTTCAAATCTCCTGGAAAAAGCATGTCTGTAGTTTTTATGGCTCCCAGGCTGCACACAATGATTTCTGACAACCTGGACTTGAAGCATCAGCATCTTTCCTGAAACCTTTTCAATATTGTTCTCTGTCAGTCTTCCTGAGGGATTCTGGCCTTTGGCTAGAGGTGTCAGGACTGTCCAAAGTGGAGATTTTGTGGGTTGTGGATTGGAGACATCAGAGGTGACAGTGCAGTAGGAATTCCTGTGTTCAGGAAAAGTTTGTATTTTTTCCTTTAATGAAACTGAGTCATTACAGAAGCACACAAGAGCAGTGATCAAGGGGCTTGTTCTTGCCTCCCCACGCCTGCTCTTCTGCTCTTTTCATTGGGGACACTTTCTGTAGGTGTGCAGGATCACAGAAACACTCCAGTGGATAAAGATAGTAAGGTGTAGAGAATGCAAGAGGACTAACAGATTCCATATAAATAATACAACAATGAAAGAAAAAGCGTACAAATTTTAGGAATATTTCCAAAAATCTTCACCCAACATGACTTCTGTAGTTTGCAGTTTGCTGTCTGTAGTTCAGAAAATACTGAAGTTGTTCATGGCTGATGCTCAGTCCTGGCTTCTGTTCCATTACTAAATTGTTTAATATATTTGCAGCATCTGAGTCTGATGTGTAAATGTGTTTAGGGATACTTTACTAAAATAAATTGAGCAGCCAATAGGCTATAGCAGCTGTAGAGAAGTTGTTTAGAAATAAATTCTTTGTAGTTCACAGTTTGACCTAATAAAAACAACTGTTGCTTCAGACAATTATCTTCAGCAGGGTCAGTCTGGCTATTGTGACTGTGCATTCGGTTTTCTGTGTTTATTTATAAAATATAATCACCTGGGGAAGATTAGCCAAGTTTTCTGAATAAATTGATGCTAATTCAAAAGCATTTCTTCTTAGTGGTGGGTTGTCAGTAGAGTACATGGACTTAGATCAAGAAATTGGAAAACCTTCATTTGCTCACTTTGGTTTTACTTCCTACTAAGTGTTTCAAGACCTTATTTTACCTAATAACTTTTATATGATAATAATTTACCCAAGAAAATCTGATTTTTAAAATATTCTAACCTGTAACTTGTAATTAAGTTAACAGTGCATCTTGATAAATCTTAACTCAAAATTAGGAAAAAATGTCTCTTCAAGAATACACACAAGAAAATGCAAGACATCCATAAGTGGCATAAAATAAACCCCACTTTCATGGTAAGAAAAACACATCAGACTATTTGAAATATTTCTGAGACTGTGTGTAGTTACCAAATATATCTGAAACAGGCTTTAATATTTTAATAAATGAATGCTTCCACTTTTTAAAAGTGTGAATACTGCAGGAACTGCTTTTGTGCATTTCTTGTCTCCCTTTTCTGGCAAATTTTTGGGAACCTGACTTAAGATTTGAGGAAAATTATTTTACTTAGATAATTTTAAAAATAGTTGATTGTGACCTTGTAGGAAATGACATGAGGTTTTTTGAATGTTTACTGTTGCTGAATTATTTCAGAAGTTTCAAACTTAGATGATCAGATTTTTTTTCCCATTTATGAATGATGCAAAGACCAGGGTTATGGACATTTAAAGAACGTGTGAAATGGAGAAGCTTATTTCTCAACATGATTCCTTCTCAGCATCTTTGGTTTGTTGAAGAACATATACTTACTTTGGTAGTCTAAAAACCACGTGAGAATTTGAATTTCTCCTATCTGAAGTGTGTGGAAGGGAAGGGGTTGTATCCTGTGTCAGATGCAGGATAATCTGTATTTATCAAATATATATAGAAATAATGTATGTCTGTATATAGTGTGTATGTATGTGTGTATATATATACACACATGCTATATACACAATCCCATATATAGTATGCATATGTATATTTATGTATAATAATTTCCACTGAAATGATGCATCCTGAAATGTTACTGCAGCATTTTCCTCATTTATACAGGAAAAAATGCTGAGTGAGTGGATAGAAAACTGTAGCACTTCTTGTTAAACACATAGGACATGCCCTGCTTAACTTAATATTTAAAGATTTGGGGATTTTTTTTTCCTGTTTGAGAAAGGGCCCCACATATTGCTATAGAAACAGGAACCTGCACTGCTTATAACATTTTGACAGCAGGAGGGGTTGGCTGCAAACCCAGTTATTCTCACTGCTTTATGCTTTATGATTGTTCCTTGTTCCATGAGCAGTCAGCCCAATTTAAAAGAATTAAATATATTTGATAGTAACTACTTCGTAAGCATCTCTGATCCATTTACGAGGTCACATGCACCTTGATGTCTACAGTACAACGGCTTCTAAAAGCTGCTGTAATTTATCTCTGATGTCTAAAGGTTTTTTTACCCCCAGTTAGAAAAAAAATTGAGACAGCATAGCAGGTAACAAGTCAAAGTACAGATGTAATTGTCAGAACTGTCTTTAGCAGTTGTAAAGATAATTTCTTAATGAAATTTTTAAAAAAAAATGCAAAAACTGTTTCTTAGTAAGATTTTTGATGTTTCTAGAAAGGTTGCCATTTCAGTAAAAGCATTGCCAGGTTCATATTGCCAATCTTTTTCTGTACTTCTGTATTTGGGGAATGTTACAGTGTTGCTGTGAGGGGACTGCAAATGGGACTGCGGTGGTTTCCTTTGGATTCTTCCTTAGACAAAGGTTTGTTTTCCCTTCATATGATTTTTGGTGTGAATATTTTGATGATACATGCCACAGAAATTTTTTTAATTAACTGACTCATATATAGGGCAGTACCGTCAACACTATCTTTTAATTATTCTCTTCCAGTAATTGGAACAGCTGCAGTTTAATAGTCTGAAAAAACAGAGGTAGAGGCATGAGGACACCCATGTGAAGTGGAAAGAGCTCAGTAAGGAAGCCAATTGAATTATCACACAGTCAGTTTTTTAGGGAACCTGTAGAGAAATGTTACACATCCTTATTTTCTCTTCTTCAGTTTCTAGACTTGTGCCTTTGCAACCATATTTAAATGCCTGAAATTATTTTGATATTGAAATGGTTACTGCATTTGAGCTCCATGCCTTTAGGAATATTTTTCTGGATTTGGGGAGTTCTGCTTTATTTTCTTCTGTATCAAAATACTCTCATGTAGTGTACTCTCATCAGCTCAGCAGGCTGGTTGTTTGAAGATATAGAAAAGATGAGTGGAATTCCTCCCTATAGAAACTGATTTTCTGCCTTCCGTTTGAAGCAAGCTCTGCTAGTGCTTATATCACAAAACAGGGATTTTATCATATTAAAAATGTGCATTTAAAAATGGAAACATGCTTTTGTATCAATGAATTTTTAGAACACAGGTGTAGGGGAAAAGAATCTCAGAAGTTTGAATATGTTTACTGGTCTTACCACTACCATTTTAAGCTATTTTTCTTGTTGTTGACTCTGGCTTTTCTTATATAAATACTATATCAGTAGGAAACATTTTGTGACACAAATATTAAGACCTTTCTGTTGTCTATGTTTCTAGATGAAAATGGGAGATGTACATCATACTGCCACTGTAGCTTTGACTGTTTTTCTTTCTTGAAAGCTTAAGAAGCCTGAGGTTTTGGAAGTGAGAAGACTTTTCAGGTCATGCTAGAAAGGGTTTGGAAGACTTGAGAAAGTTGCTATATAGCATAACCCTGCTTTTCACATAGTGTTTTCAGTTCCTCTGACTCCTAAGAGATGAATAAAAGGAGAGGGGTAAGTAGCCTGTTAAAGTGGAGCAGAATTTTTTTTTTAAACACAGCAAATCACTTGATTTAGCAAGTTGGTTTTTTTGGTTTTGTTTCTAACAGTTTAAGAACTGAGGAAAAATAGTTAAGTTCATTATCTGTGCAAACTGATGAAAATCCAGCAATATCTCTAGAAGTTGACATTTATTCTGCTTAGTTTTCATACAAAAATTTAGATGGCATTCAAAGGTTAAGAATACTTTAAGACTAGTATAGTTTTATATTGCCTGGGCTCTGATACAGCTTTCTGCCTGTGCCTTTTTCTTCTTTTTGAACAACTGTGAAAGGAAGTCCTATGGGAGATGGTTTAAAAGTTTTGTTGGAAGTATAGATGCCCCAGAAATGTGAACACAGTGGGCTGTAAGAGGACAATGTGTTGACAGCAATGTGCAATACAACATGGTAGCAGCTTAGCATTCAAGTTGAACAAAGGAAGGAAGAGGATATCCCCAGAAAAGGAAGACAGTCAAAAGGGACATGGTTTTAGCTGCATTCCTGCTCTGAAGGTCAGAGAGAGCTTGCAGAAGAAAAGATGCTGTGATCAGTGCCCTGGCAAGGGGACCCTGTGTGTGATTTGGTCATGTGCTTGCTGAGTGTGATGCTGTGTGTCTACTCTTCTTATATGGGGCCAAATTTTGCTTGTTGGTCAATAACGAAGCAGGATGTAGGTGCAGGGATGGAGGAAGAGGGTTAGGAAATGCTTTCCTCTCCTAACACAAACACTTTCTAGTGTTTATTCTCTTTGTGATTTCAGAGCTGTACTACATTTCAGCCCCAGTCAGTAGCTTCTGGCCTTGCTTAACATCTCTGGAAAATGGCACCTTGGGATCTTGCCTTTGATGGCACTATTTACTTTTTTTCTTCTTATGCCATCTGTCCCTTTCATTTATGGCCGAGTTTTGTGCAGAAGTTTGTGATATTCTGTCAGTTACTTTCTATGCTCAGTGCAGCTTTGGAAACACGAGGATGGAGATAGTTGCTTAAACCCCAAAGACTTTCTCATCTTTTGTATACAGAATAAAAAATGTGTGGGAGACTTGGATAATAAATAGACTATATCATCAAGCAAATTACAAATACTAGATGCTTTAAATTTTGAATGTGAACTTGCTTGTGAGAAAACTACAGAATGCAAGCCCTTCGAATGGTCCCAAAATTATGTTTAATCTGTGCAGTTATCATGGGATTTTCAGCCTTTAGAGTTTTAAACTTAAAGCACATCCCCAGTTTGTGTGCCAAGTTGGTATGTTTTCAGAGCACTTGTCTGGGAATAACTTTTCTCATCAAGGAGGATTCTGCACAGAGCTGTAATGCTGCTTTTGGCCCTCAGAATCCTTCATTTGAGGATGAGTGGCAAAGCTGTGTAAATGAGAACAGAAAATGCATATTCAGTGGGTGCAATGCACTCCAGGAGATCAGATTACTTTTCCCATATTTTAAATGTGCAGCTAAACTGTTATTTTGAAGTCTTAATTAAAGTACCAGAATTATATACTGAGATGTTCTATTGTCTTAGGAATAGTTTATGTAAAGCATAAAATACATAATAATGGTATTTTCCTTGTGAATATGCAACCAATCTGTGACTGTCAGGAAGAAAATGGGATTTATGTTTTTTCTTCTTATGTGTGGATAGGTGATTCATTTCTCACATGGTTGTTTTTTAGCGTGTGACAAGCATTTATTTGCCTATTTTTAGAGTACCTGGCACTGCTACTTTCTTCAATTCTGGATTTTGTACATGGGCTGTTTGGTGGGGTAGTTTGTCCTGGACTTTGGGAGGGGGTTTGATTGGCAGTGCTTGGAATTTCTGTACTTTCAAAAAAAATGTTTACTGTTTTTCTGCAAAAGTTTTATTTATGTTGTTTGTAGGGTAAGTGGAAAAGTAAGTGGGACTGGGAGCACACAAAGGAGAGCAGGTATTTGAGGACTCATATTGCCCTCTAGGGTGTATGATCTTGTTGGGGTCAAAAGTGGGAAGTAACTCTGATTTCTGTACCTGTGTGGATTGACTTAAATGTCAGTCAATGCTTGGGAATGGCTTGGTTGCTTGAGTTGGATTTTATTTTACTGATCAAAAGGGTATTTCAGGAGTTACTTCTGAAAAAGGACCCATTGATTGTCTTTAGACTATTTTCTTTTCCTATTTTTTTTTTAATTAGTCATGCTGCTCTTAATAAATAAACATGTGAAGATCTCCTTGGGGATGGCAGAGCAGTAAAACACAGACTTTACAAGCACTTACCAGTTGGTTGCACTGGCTGCACTCAGTGTGAGGAAGAGGGTAACTGCATTTACTTATTGTAGTTTAAGAGACACTTTCTGTATAATGGTGAATGTAACAGTTAAGTTGAGTGTATGAATGCAAATTCATGATTTTTTTTTTTTTTAACTTTATGATTATAATAGCTGCTATCTAGCATCTTTCAACCTGATTCCTAGACCTTCAGTGCAGAGCTGGCACGATGTAGTAGTCTGGTGTTGTGTATGTGTGAGAGACTGGACATTCACCAAGTGTGTAGCCAAACTGCCTGTTGGCATGTAAATTCTTTTGCTAAAAGTATGACTGTGCTAAAACTGCATAGATGCTTTTGCAGGACTTGTTTCTTAATAGTCACAGCATATAAACACTGTTGTCACACACAGAGGTGTCTGTTCAGCATCCCAGTAGCAGTTCCTGTGAAATTTATTGCCTCGGTTAATGCTGCTCATTTGTGATTTAGAACTTCAGAGAAGTGGGAGAGAGGACCTCAATTGTTTGTCCAAGGGGTGCATCTGGTTTTGAGTGAAGTTGTCCTCTGTTATTTTCATTCCTTGCCTTTGGTTTTGGTAACAGCTTCAAATGCCCAAAACTATTTTGGGCAAACAGTTTCAATAATGCTGATCAGGAGCAGCAGTTATTCCCTGGTGATTTCATCCTAAAATTGAATTAAACATTGTGAAAAATATTTTGTAACAGTGAAACTTAAGATGTGTTTCACTGTTACAAAAAGCCTATGAGAGTGTTGTTAAATGTTACTAGAATGAATAAATTTATAGAAATAGCTCCTGGTTCAATTCTTTATTGCTAAGTAGCGTGACAGGGTGTTGGCTTTTTAATGAGAGGATTAAGCTGTTCTGATGAATAGAAAAATTGTCATGCTGTACGGAGACTATTCTGAAATCTGTAGATTAAATATCTTAGTGTTGATTTGGTCTGCTATGGCAATACATTAGAGGTGATGTATTTTTTTCCCGTAAGGTAATCAGTATAGCTGAATCTCTGCCTTCTTTTTCCCTAGAAACCTGCTCTGCTTCTGCATAAGATGGTATTAAATTCCCCATTCCCTTTTTAATAGCTTTCCTTCCCTGCTCCCCGCTGTCGTCAGCCCCGGGAGGTCACCAAGCAGAGCCCCGAGTTGCGGAGTGGTCCCTGATGGGGACCTGCGTGACCATCTGCTTCGTCAGTTCTGGAGGCAATTTGGGAGCTGCTGGGGGGGCGTTGAGAATTAGATTGTTGATAGCGTTCCTACAAAGACTGCTATTAACAGCCTGCTAGTCTCTGCTTCTCTACTGCAGAAGACAGAGTGATATTTGTGTTCGCATATCATGTTGTAAAATGCATGAGATTTTGCTCTTCCTCCTTGGAAATGAGAATAGGAAAATGAGAGCATCCTGGACCAGAAGCTATTAGAAGAGCATGCAGAAACCTGCAGCGATTTCTGCTTTATCTTGTCTTCCTAGCTATGGATTAGAAGGACTGATTTTTGCAATGGGCTTTTTCCATAATGGCATTCTTGTATTGTTTGGTCAGAGCTTGCACAGGAGGAAAACAGGCTGCTGAATTTAGTCACTGATCTCTATTAGCCGTGGCCTAAGGCTATGCTGAGATTTATATCCCATTTGTATTGTTGCAGCTCAAAAGAAGAATGTTCAGAGGATGACAAGTGTATTCTGAGTAGGTATGTTGTTTCATTTTCATATGAAACCCATTTTTTTTTCTGCTTCCATTGGTCAGAAATGAGGTTAATAGGAAGAGAATGTAGTACAGTGCTGCAGTGTCCCTGTTAAGGTAGAACAATAGTATCAGAAACAGTTCTTTAAAAATTAGATTATTTTATTAAATAAAACTGCATTATGCTGGTGTGCAGAGTGCAGTCTTTCCTTTTTTTTTTTTTTTCTTAACATATACTGCAGTCAGTGCTTCCCTAACGAGGTGGCACTATTGTTGAGTTAGAAGGATAGAATCATCATATTGCTTTAGGGGACAGCAGGATTTAAAAGGAGATGCCTTACAGCCCTGTTTTACAGATTGGAAGCATCGGTTTAAGGGCATTGGCAGAATCATTTCCTTGTTCTTAGCAGCAGCCACTGCTGTGTCAGTAGTGTGTGGAATGGAAGTCCTAGTTGGTAGTCTGTTATGGAAACGCTGTTTACTGTTATTGTAGTACCGTGGTGACAACATGCCATTGAAATGGAAAACGAGCTCTCCTGCTATCTGGAAATTCCCAGTTCCTGTGCTTAAAACATCCAGGTCATCGCCACTTTCTCCAGCATACATGTAAGTGAGAGAAATGAGGATAATAAGGTGGGAATTCTTTTCGTGAGACTACCCTGTGGCAAAATACCCTGTTACATATTAAATGACATTGGCACTCAGAATTTTATCTTGTTTGCTATGTAGACTCCCCCCCTCGATTTTATCCTGGATGTTTCATGATGGATGTTGTGTCAAGTCTTTCCCTTTTTGTTGAAACATAGATAAATTGTGCAGATTAAGCCCTATTCATAATGATATTGTGTATATTCATTTGAAAAGTTTGTGGTGGTGTTAATTTGTAGAGCTGAGCTTGAAATGACAAGTTAAGCTTTGAGGCTGGCAGGCTTTCTGTATAGTGTATATGTAAACATTTCTCCCTCCTGACTATTTCATTTGGAAATTGAGGTTGAAATCACCTGCTGTATTGTACTGCACTTTTGTTCGTGTGACTTCTTGTAGAGAAGAAATCATCCTGCTTTGGTCTTGTTTTATTCTTTAAAATCTTAGCCTTAATGCAAATTGAATGTCTTCATAAAAAGTTACCATGAAAGCTTAAAATATAAATTTGAATCATTCATATCTGAATACTTACAGTTGTAAAGGTTGTCAGCGTAAAGTAGCTTCATAGTATGCCTTTGTCTTGCCAAATCCTGGTGCAGCTTTTGTTCACCTTTTGTTGCTATGAGTTCTGTGTTAGCATATACAGGTGGCTTTTTTTTCCTTCTCTGAAATAAAACCACTAAGCTCAAGGTACTTCTATAGAGTTCCTTCTGCTTTTATTTAAGGAAGCAGCTCTTCAGGAAGGAGGAAGAGTTTCTTTAAAATGCACAGGTAGCAGTGTAGGTGACTTCTCTATCTGGAAATTGCTGTAAAGGCTACTACTTTCCAATAGTACTTCAGCCTAATACCTACAGTATTAGTACTTTTGAGCTTGTATTGTCTGCTTGCAGATCGGCTTTTGCTTCAGCTATTGTAGGTACATGCTGTAAGAGAGAGGTGCACAGGTCTTCTAAGTGTATTTTTTTTGTTGTTACTGAGCATGGCAAAGAATCCAGCGCCATGTGCATGGTCACTATTGTTCTCAGGCAGAAAGGCTGAGGGAATAAACCTGGCTGTACAAAACCTGTGCTGGGCACGCTCACATTTAAGATTAATTAATCTTATTACAAGATGTGGATGTGCTTCATTCTTTTTATGGGAAGCATCAAATATACTTAAGGCTACCAGAAGAGAAGCTATTTCCAATAAATTGCTACCTATTTTGAGTTGTTAAAAAATATGACTTAAATATAAGGAAAGTATCATGATGATAAGAGTTGAGAGACATTTGAACCTATTTCAGGGAAACAGTGTCGTTAGTGTTTTATCTTATGCTGTTGTTTTTAAACTGTAGTAGTCTTAAATGCAAGAAAAATCAGAACTAGCCCAGTCTGATCTCTGCTGCTGAAACGGAGCATTTCTTTTGTGCGTCGCCTTTAAAGTGCTAATCTTAGCCCTGAGAATGCTCCAGCCTTTGTGATGGGGATCGTGTGGCTGATCAGTGTGTTGAAAGTATGAACAGGTTTAGTGATCATGTTTAAACTATATGATGCTGGGCTTATCTGGAGCATGAGAAATATGTGATCAGCAGCCTTAATTATCTCTTGATAATGAGTCAATGTATCTCAGTGTTTATGAAGACATTTCTTTATTGGCATACAGACCTGACATTAGAAGGAGTCATATATCTAATGCTAAAATGATTCATATATTTTATCATAAAGAATGAGAAAGATTACAAAATGGCACCTATTTTATTAAGCAATATAAATGAACTAATTAAAAAACCCCTTGTTAATTAGATTGACCTGTAAAGTAGGTGATGGGATTAATTACCTTAATTGCAGCGATAACAGTAAATTTGATAATGTTTTATATTACTTGATGTTTTTCATATTTATAAGTTTTCTGTCATAAGTAGTGCTTTGCAGACTGGCAAAGAGCTTATGTTTTGAGTAAAGGGTTGAGGAATAAGTGGTGTGTGGAATGGAACCCATGTTGATGTAAAATAAATGGCCATAATACTCTAGAATTCACAGATGAACAAACACCTCGTTACTAAATATTTTGGATCTAGGGTACACAAAGGTGTGATTGAGCTTTTAATCCCTTTAATACTTGACATCTCAATCTTACAAAATAGGGGGTTTAGTGTAGTTTGGAATGCAAAGTAGGAAGGTCTTAAAAGTCGGATTTTTTCTTGTATTTAACATGAAATTCCAGTTTTTCAGGTTTGTCTAGTAAAGTTTACCCTAGCTTTAAAAGCTTCATCTGCTTATCACCTGCTTATGATTTACAAGCAACTTATCTAGAGATTAAACTGATGATCAGGAAAAGATTTTATTAGAGGTTTTTGTTCTGTGTACCCAATAGCTGAACTCTGCCTTAGTTTCTCTGTCTCAAAATGCTGAGACTGATGATTGTGAGCAGGTTTGGCTTCTTGGATGAAGCGCCTACTTGCAAAGTGTCACTGCAAAATGTTGGCTGTCTGCAGCTGTGCGGGTTTAGCTCAGTCTCTGCTTGGGAAGTTTGTGGTAGTTGCTGACTGAGGAAAATGAGTGTGAGGAGCTCGTCTCAGAGTTCTGTGTGGTGGGGAACTTGTTGCTGTGTAGTACCTGAAATGAGGGACCTGAAGAAGTTGAGGTGTGATGAGTTTGTGGGTGAGGATTTGTCAGTGGTTCTGTCACTGTGAAGTCTGCTTGGTTTGCAGGATCTGGTACCCCTTTCCTGGCAATGGGAAGGAGCAGCAGCATCTTGCTGCCTCTTGGCTGGTGGGTTTGTACACCACCAGTTATTTATTAGGGATATTTTCAAGACATCCTGACTACAAGACGTAACTTTTCACATTATACAGAGGGCGAAGGGTGCTGCTAATGGGGAAGGCATACATTCCCTGACTTCTGGTGAAACTGATCCAGAGTAGCTTGAACTTTCCTCCGTGCTGGAGATCCAGTGACATTGCTTAGGGAAAATTATGCACTATTAGAATTGGAACACTGGCATGTGCTAATATATGTAGGTGTAGTGCAGCTGGCTTAGTGCGCAAATTAGGAATGTGCAGCTCTGGGTTCGTGCACACGCCTTTGTCAGGCTGCTTTTCTTTCATGGCACTTATTTTGCTGGACTTAGAGTATAGATGCTGTTTGTCAAACATTGTGAAAGCTGTTACAGCAAGTTTATGCACCACTAGTCAAACCATATTCATATTTGTGGTTGTGTTGACTATGTGGAGAGAGACCTACATGACTTCGTTTATTATGTGGACAGTTTTAGCAGGCGAATAAGAAGAAAGTGAATAACACAGACAGTGAATAAGACTTGAAAAGTGGTGTCCCATGGCATCATATCTGTTAACATGACTGCCAAATGTTTAAAAACAAAAAAAACAACAGTGACTAACACAAACAGAGGTTAATTGAAGCACTACTACAGTCAGGGTGAGGAACAGATCTGAATCACATTTAACAGCTTTGAGGCATAAAGGAACATGAGTCCCAGTTATTGTTCATAGGGCATGGCATCTTGTACATTAAGAACTAAAAGAATTATTTCTTATTCAGCAGTAATGTAATTTAAAAAAAAAGTTGTGCACATCTTCCATTAATACAAATGGAAGAGAAGTTTGTGGAAACTCAGGAGATTAAAGCTCTATGATGAACATCTACAAATAATTCAATAATGCAGAAATACTATTTACAAAAACAGTAACCTTTACAGAGGATTGTTCTGTTAAAGTTGTGTCATGCAAGAATTTTCTTAGCTGCTTTTTAGAAAGCTAAATGTTCGATTAAGTGGTTTTAGTCACCTTCATGCCAATTTTAAAGATAAGTCAAGTAAAATAATTCTTAATTCAGAATAATCCACTTGAAATCTTAGTGCCTTCTATTCCTTCGCAAGGAATAGTAAGTTAATATTAAATGGAAACTACCCTTTGCATGTGTTTTCATAAATAACTGACTGATGTTAGAAGAAATAAACAGATGTGGTATTTCATATATATTGCTACCAAAGGGTCTATACTGAGTCATGTGGTTATGAAATTTGTCTGATAGGAAATGCTTTGCTCTAAGGGAAATCAGTTACTATGCAGAAAAGTAGAATAAATTCTTAATACTCCGGAGTAAGCAGCATTAGGCTTAGCTGCTTATATTGCTTATATGGATTAATGCTTTTGTGTCTTCTTCCAACTATCTGCTTTGCTCTACAGTGAGCTCTTTGAATTTATGCTAGTGATAGCTATTTAAATGGGAAAAGATGTGTGTGTATAATTCATCAGACCTCCTGTATTAGTTCTCTTTGGTGTGTCTGTTGCTTTCAATGGTCATTTTTAGTAAATGACCCCTTTTGTTGGGCTCCTGAGCATTTGACAGACTGCACAGTGTTCACACTCACCTGTCTTTGGCAACATTTCCATTTTAAGACATTGCTTCCTAGATATTTCAAATTTCAACATGTTGAAAGTCAATATACAGCTCACCTCAAATGTGTTTTAAACTTACCTGAAAATACATACAAACACATGAATTGGATGAGGGGGGAGCAGAGGAGGCTTGTATCATACTAGTAGGAGACTGCTTTTAGTCCCAGAAATTTTGTGTATAGAGTTCTCCTTTGTGCCTGTTGGTCTTTCTTCTGCTCTTTATATAATAGGCATTTCAATGGATTATTCTAAGTTTGAAATGTGAAAATTCATTGCTGTAATAAACTGATAAAAATGAGAAAAAAACCTCCAACTTGTTTGTCATGAAGTCTCCTGGGGCTACTGTTTTTTTTCTGGGGAGACTTTGTAGGGGATGATGTGACCTACAGGTCCCCAAAATGACACACTTCTCCTTATACAGCAGGATGTTGCAATATTGACGTTGTGTTGTGGCATAGTAAAACATCTTTATTGAATTATGTAGAATATGTTACTCAGCCTGTTTTGCCAGCATGTCAGTTCTGCCAGTTTGTTATTTTTACCATTATTTCTTCGTTATTGTGAAAAAAATCTTGTTCTCCAGTCACATTCTACTCACTGACTTTTCTAGTGTTAAGTGGTATTTTCTGTTGACATTTGGATCAGGCTACCTACGGATTTCCAAAAAGTGCTTGGTGAATATTTGGGTTTTCAAATACTAGTTGCTTGTTCTAAACAGTAATATTATGGGAATCATAGTGTAATATGTGGCTATCACACTAAAGTGGAAGTGCACATCTATATTATTGCTATAATATTGTAATATTTTGTCCAGCAGTGAGTAAGATTGTATCAATGTTTAAATTGCAAAAATTTGTTTTTTCATGGCATAAACAAATCACGTTCTCCTCTTATCTGGCATGCATAGATCTAAATGCTTTATCACATAGGGGATAAATATTTTACAGTTGATAGTAATTAATGCCCTTTTACATCCTTTCCAGCAAACTGATGCTGAAACATCTGTGAGAAGTGACAGAGCAAGGGGAATGGTAGATAGGAACCCAAACCCTAAGGTCAGAATCTTTGTGACTTTTAAGGTATCAGAATTATTCTGACCAGTACACAGGCGAAAAACCTTCTAGCACTCTTGAAAGGAGTAGTTCATAATTTGGTTACAAGAACACAGTGGGATGTATGTTTTGTGACCATATATTGAATGTCCAGGTGCCTCTTTAGACTTACCTTTGTCTCTAATGAGCAATTCTGTTAACTTTACTAATTTCTGTGTGTGAAAACTAAGGACTCATGAGGTACAACTGTAATCTGCTGGTGCGTGCAGAATGGTTTTTGTAAATGTTTTGTAATACAGAGGAAGTATTAACCTGCCTAATCAAAATTCTTATTTAACTCTTGAATACTTAAGACAAAATATTAAGAGCATAAAATAGGTGCAGTGTTAGTCTAGCCTAAACTGTGAAACTTCTGACTGTTCTATTTTACCATTTTCAACATTAAGGGAATAAAATAGTTCTGCCTATGTGGAAAACCTACCAATTGTGTATTTCCTTTGATTTTTCTCTTTCTAATAGCAGGAATCAGTAGACAAACACCAACTGTAGCAAAAAGTCATTAGTGAACTGTTTCTAATTTAGCGTCATAAACAATGCGAGTCTGGAAACTTAAGCTACGAATGACTCAATGAATGCAAACCCTTTGTCAAACAGATAAATGTGGATGTGATACTAAGGCTCCCAGTGAGATTAAATGCTGTTAGGAACAAAAGCTTTATAGCACTGACTGAGCCAAATATTGCTTTGTTTCTGTGGAAAACAAATTTGAATTAACCAGCGGGCTGTAATTATGCTGCAAACAGCTTGAGACCTATGATTGTTTAGTTGTTTAAGAAGGAATTTTGAAGAAAATATTTTCTGTGTGCATATTCTTGGGAAATCATACCAAAACAGTTGATGTTGCTCAGTCCTCTTCCACTGGCTTTGTGGCAACTGATCTTCGGCTGGCTTACTAGAAAGTGATACAAAAACATTTAAGTCATGTTGGGAGTCTGTTTCTCTGTTCTCCTACTTGCCAGTGAGATCCACTGGTGTTGGGAACAGTGACAATGTCTTCAATCACCTGAGTATTTGTAGTAGCTCATATAATTTCCGTTGATGTGGGCTTGTGTGCTTGGACACAATATGCTGATTGCATGTGGAAGTCCAAAGAGACTAAAAAAAAAAAAGGGAAAAAAAGAATGGAAAGGTTAAGGCTTGACATTTAAGTACTAGTCTCCAAAACTTGGCTTCTAGAAATGCCTTCAGTTGGTTACCTGGAGCCTGACTGTGATTAAGCACATGTCATTGTCCCTGTCCTTCAAGTGAGGTTGTGGTTGTTCCCCTTGTAGCCTTGCAGCCTTTGGTGATGGTGCTGGCAGAGCTGCTCAGTCTGTGTTGCTTCTGTACTGACTTTCACCTTCTTCAGCTGGTCACTGCAAAATGAGCATCTTGCGCTGTAACTGTGTCAGAACAGCAGATAAAGCTGCTGCCCTGCCTGCCTCTGCCCAGCAGTGTGGCCACAAACGACCTTCGCCCTTCTCTGCTGATTTTGGGGGTTTGCAAGTCCTGTATCCTCATCCCCTGCTTCCCTTGGCCAGAGCCTTGTAAAGGACTTACTCGCTTTGGTCTATTATACAGATCCTGTTTTTATGTTCTCTTTTTACGGAACACCCTCAGTTTAGAGGAAAGGTGGAAAATGGGACATCTATTTGCTTTTTAACTTACAAACCAGTAAGTTTTACTTTGTGCCTTTCTCATGGAATGGAGGTTTAGAAGAGCTCAGTATGAAGTTACAAGGCAAATATTTTTAAATGTTCTGCTGTTATTGCTGTCTTTCTAATGTATGAAAAAGCTCAGGTGTAAAAAGTGAAATATTAAAATATAAACATCAGAACATTGTCCAAAGTGAGCAGTATTCTGCCCTAGCTGCCATAGCTGTTTTAGGAGATTGCATTCACAGTAGTTAGCATGCAATGATCATTCACTTGAGGCAGAAGGTTTGTAAACTTCTGGTTGTAGTGGCCCCTTTCAAATAAACAGAATTAAATAGAATTTTAAAGAAATTCGGTAGGCTTACAAATACAAGGTGTTTTTAATTTAGGTGGCAGCCTCAACTTCATCTGATAAAAAATATGGTCTTTATGGACTAAAAAAACAGTCCAGTAAAAATTGTGACATCTGAAGCCAATAGCATAGGACAATTGGCCATAGTGATAAAGAAAAAAAAAGGCATGAGTCCCACTCCTAGTGCACTGTGTGTGTCACAGAGGTGATCCATGCAAAGCAGTTTAGGTTCTGCCTTCCAGGGTTGTTCTTGTTTTCATGCTACATTTGGCTCTTGAGCAGCAGCGGTGTCAGTTCCTGTGTGCCTCAAAGAAAGAACTAAAGTCTGAACCTGGCTGTTGGTCTGTGGAGAGGAGTTAACTTGCTATGTCAGCCTATTCAACAAAAATGACCTTTTTCTTTTCTCTGCTAGCCAGAATCGTGTATCTGTTTTAAAATATGAACTTGCATTTCCGATAGAAACTTTTTTGTAATAAGAAGTCAGTAGCAGTTGATAAAACTGGTTAGGTTTACTGGGTTGCTGATACCATAAAAGAATTAAATTAGGAAGAGATGTCATTTTAGGGGAGGACAAATATAAAAGTAACTTCTTTGCATGAATAAAGGATTTACTGAAATTGTATGAGTAGATAACATGAAATGGAAATGTGAAATACCATGATTGCATATATGTTAATATATGAATTTCTTAAAAAACATTGAGTTTTTTTTTAGTACAGTGCTGCCATATCAGTTCTGGTTATTGAGCTCCAAGGTGGCCAAGTACCTTGTTGGGGAATTCCTAAATTCATTACTCATGAAGTTGGAACATCTACACATAATGGGAAGACAGGAGTAAAATAAATAATTTTAGTTGATAGGTTCATTAGCAAATTACATGCATAGGATAGCCCTGGAATGTACAAGAGGTTTTTTTGATACAACATAAAATCATAAAGATTTGGCCTGCAATTATAATAACCTAATATGAAATTGAAATCTCTATCCTTGTTATCTGAGAAATACCAGAGTCGTGGCGCATGCCGGGGTGATTGCATCCAAAGCCATTTTACCAGTGACCAGAACACTTGTGGTCATGGTTTGCTGAACAGTAAATTGACAGAAATTAAGGTTATAGTTCTTTCAAAAATGAGTTATTGAGCTTCACCAAATTAAGAACTCAACTCTGGTCAATCTGGCTTTGGCAAAGCTTTTACTGAGTTATGTAAAGACTGGGTTTTAAGTAAGTTGGAGAACATGCCCTCTCTCTGTAGCTGTAGGCTGATTTCTTTACTTCATTTTCAAAGAGTTTCTACAATAGTCTGAGAAACAGATGAATGGATACTGATGGAAATTAACAAATCCTTAATAATATTCTTAGTTGCCTTGTTTCTGTTGCATCAGAATAAATTCAACTACTTCAGAAGAAACCATCATAACAGAATATTGGTTTATTTCATTTGTGCCACTAAGCTCTAAAAAATGGAAATTCCATTATTTGAATAGTCTAGTTGAGATAAAATTTGTCACGGTTTTCATGGATCTTTGCTTTACATAGGTTAACTGAATGTCTCTGAACTGTTTTAACAGGTTAATACTTGCTAAGTAGTTTAGAAAGCGATTTTCCTCTGTGAATCATGTTGTAACTCCAGCCAATGAAATTTGTCAGTATTTGCTGGAAAGTTAAAGCATGTTAGTATCCATATAATGAACACTTCATATTTCATCACTACAAAATATCAGTTGGAAGTACTTGCAGGATTAACTTGGAGTCATGAGAAAAGCACATTTGGTTACAGCCTCTAGGAAAAAAACTGTGCTGTACTTGAAATAACATGAGGTTAGAAAGAAAATTCTGATTCAACCTACTTTGTGATAGCAACTAATTAACCTCTGGCTCCTCTCTCTGAACTGCAAGCCACTGCTTCCCAGAGGTTGCAGAAATTCAGGCAGCTTCTCTGCCTTCCTCTTGCAGTGTTAATATTCATTTCACATTCACCTCCAACAGTCCCTTGTTCTTACCACTATAATGTTCAACTCTCTCCAGAAGTTTGCATGTGATGGTGGTTTTAACATGCACATTTGGAGCAGCTTGTTGTGAATTCTCACTACATGTTACTGTAGTTTTAAAACTCCTTTAACTTTTGTTTCCTTACTTTTTAAAAATCTGGTTAAAAATGGTACTGCTGTAATTCTTGTTTAATGATTTCTATTGATCAGAACAATAGAATTAATTAGAAAGTGAATTAACTTTCTCCTTTGGTAGTATGCTTAATTGTGATATACTGTACTTAAAGTAAAAAAAAAAATCACTATGTTTACATTCATTACTATTGAGTTAATTATAGTGCTTAGTAGACATATGTTAATAAATGTAAATAATGCCTTTGGTGAGTGTCCAAACAAGACAGATGAACTTACTGTGGTTTTGTTGGGAAGTCAGTTAGACATTCAGCGCATTTCCCATCTGTTCAGGGTGCAAATGGCAGAGTTATTTCTGAATCTTAATGTTACAGCCCCTGCAACAGAAGCTACATTCTGAATACTTTTAAGATTTTGTTGCAGGGTATATGATGCAATGCTTGGATTTTTTTCTCTTTGTGAGTTGCTGTTAACACAGCATAAGTACGGTCAGAGTTTCACTTTGTGTTACAAAGACAGGTTCTTTATGGTGTGTGGAGATAAATGCTGAACTGCTACTAAGCAATGACAAAGGCATAATTTGTGGTCTCTCTGGGAGTGCTCTTTCCCTCTTGGTGAATGTCACTGGGCTGGAATTCAGGGGATCAGTGCCTTATTGCCAGGTGTTATGCTGACTTTGGAATTTCTGCCAAACCCAGCTCCTGAAAGTCATTTTTTGCAGAAGGGAGAGAGTGCTCAGCCCTCCAGAACTATTAAGCTCTAGGTAAGACAGGTGGTGTATTTAACAACAAGAAATCAATCAAAAATCCTCAAGTCCCCACAAACAAATAAAAGCCCCACATCATGATTTTTTTTGTCATAGTTTTTTAGATATAAGCCAAAACCCATACAGGATTAATATAATCTGCTTCTCTTTATTCACATGGAATCATACGCAGCCAAGTTGATGTTTAGAACTAGAATTGGAACAGTTATACTCTGGTGAATTTTTATTGTGTGGAATTTGTAGTTTTTAATGCATCATTCGTATGTGCAAGTTTCTGTCCATAACAGCAAATGTGGAAGAGAAATTGTGAAAATCTTTTCTGCAGAGGAGCTTCCGGTGGTGAGCTGCTGAGCTTATGTGTGTGATGTAGAGAAGTGCTCATTATATATTGAAAATCAGGTAGAGGAAATAACTGCTTTATAGCCACACCAGGCATATTGAATGTCTACTTTTAGGTATTGCAAGTATTTTTAAATTTATTATATTCCTTCTGTTGACTGTGCAGTTTTAGCAAGGCATTGTGCTCTATAGAGGATGAATTGTAGAGAACAGAGCTATGGGAAGTTGTGTTTCATGTTTGGAAAAATGCTTCCATTATCCCAGCTGTTCTTGGAATAAATGAATCACGCTCAAGGTCTTTGCCTTCATTTGTAAAACTTAAGAATTATGCTGTCTGTCAGGAAGTCAAGTAGTGATGTGGCAAACATGGTAAAACACCCACTGCAAACAGCCAAGAAGGTTGGTTTACTTGTCTGTTTCTTTTTGTGATGATTTTAAATGATGTGTTTGCTTTCTATTTACTTCTGTGTTCAGAGAAACTATTTTAAATACTCTTTCATGTAACATCTATCTGATTTGACATTTTGGGAAGATGCTTCAAGAGCAGAGAGTCAGATTCATGCTTGTTGAATCTGTTGTTCTTCACACCCATGCTTGCAAGTCTCCCCATATTAATTTGTATTTCTTCTTAGAAAGACATGTACAAATTTAGAGACTGAATGTTCTTTGAAATTATGTAAGACTCTTGCCTCCATGTGATTGTATGGAAACCAAATAAACAAAACCCACCAAACCCAAAACATCCCAGAACCAAGTGAACAAAAATATTTTGGGTCATAAGCCAGCAACTGCTTGCTGCGCTGTTGTACAGTTGTATTTGTTGGATGCAGAGATCATCTGGAGAGCCCTTTCCTAAGGTATACCCTGTAAACTTTGTTGAAATGACTCTGGATTTGTTTTATAAAATAGAGATAATGGTGTTTCAAAAATAAAACAAATCTTGCATGCTGCAGTTCATCCACATTAGTTTATTCAGCTGAATAAATTAGAAGTCACAGCTGTTTAGATGTACCCTTGTTCCTGCAGTGTTATGTCTGTGTGCATAAATCTCACTGTTTCAAACCCATGTACACTGTTGAATGGTGAATTTGTTTTGAGTATGTTTTCATAGCTGACCTTTTGTACTCATGGGTTTGAACAAGGCATATCAATGCTGTGAGGGTAATGTGTGAGTTTCAGAAAGCATTCTACATGGTCTTTGTACCCTGAGAAGGTGGGGCTAAATATTTTTTTTTAAAGGGAAAATATGAAAATTATTTTTCTTCCACAAATTCGTCCTTACATAGTGATCATAACCAAAACTGGGGAAAAGGAGGGGCATTTAAGCACATTCTTGTTACTTAAAGTAATTTCTGAAACTAGCTTGGAGGCCAATGTTTCAACCTGCATGTTTAAAATTTGGAAATCTTTTTGTATCTGAATTTTTCAGCAATTACATCAAGCAGCTATAAATATTTTTTGAGATATGGAGTCTTGATTAACAATGGAGATGCCCTCTTCTGTGGATTAATAGCTTATATTAGCTAATAAAAATTGTGCACATATTCATTATACCTCAATACAGGTTCATAGGTAGAACATTAGATCACAGAAATTACAGAAACTAGTTGTTGTTAATGTTTCTGTAGAATAATTTTATTTACATTGTATAATAATTACAGGTTAGCATAGTTAGGGTCTTAGATGTAACCTAATTTACATCTCAAGATTAAAATAATAATAGGCTAATAATACTGCAGTAATTCTTTAACAATTCTACCTAAAATTAGCTCGTCCTGTCTAGATGTGGACAGTTATTGCTTGGAATCAAATCTTAAATTAAAATTATTAAGTATTTGCCTGCACAGTAGCAAAATACTGGCTATCATGTCCTAAAGGAGTTCTAATTGTGTGTTTCTAAAAGCAGGTTAAAGCTGCAGCTTGAAACTCCATTACATATATTTTTTGTTATGAATAGTCATGCATGAATGAAGTGTAATGCAAGCTGTAAGAATGAAAATACTTTCTTTAATATTACACTTAGAGTTTCAGTGTTTCACCAGCTTGCCAAAGAAAAGCTAAGATGCTTGATTTTGGAGGCCAGATGAAACCTTTACAAGCATCCTAAAATACTGGCTCATAGAAATAATATAGTGTGCAAGTGTCTAAATCAGGGAGCTGAGGATGGAAAGAAAAGGAAAAACTTACTATCCAAAAAGTAGTTACGCCTTTTTAGTGACTGTTAATGCTTCAATTTCTTGAATTAGCTGAAGGGAACCACTAAAGACTGATTCTGTTGCCTGCTGATTTTTTTTCCTGTAGCCTCTACGCTGTCACATTTCATCCCAGAAGACTATGGGTTTAGAACAAAAGATCACTGAATGAAAATGAGTTTGGTCTTAAGGTTTCTCTGTTCCAATTTTCTTAGATCTCTGGTGGAAGAGGAGGATCCTCATATGAAAGTATCTCTTGGTAGCAGCGATATGGGCGTCTCTGCCCATCTACAGTCTTCGAAGACAGGAACCACAAGATTTTTCACCAGCAATACTCACAGTTCTGTGGTATTACAGGTAATTAAATATTCTCATGCCTGTATTGAGCTGTACTGAGAATTTTAGCTGCTCTAAACAATGTGTCTACTCAATAGATTTTATTAGTCTAGTAATTCCTATAAAGCCTCAAAATTTCTCTTGATCTTGTGTTGTCAAAGCCCACAAGTAAGCATTGCTTGGATTTCTTTTCCTGTGAGATAGAGGTTCAGCTTTTAGCAGCAGCTTTGAAAAAACCCTTGGCCTTTTCCTGGGGTCCATTCTCAAGCTCTGTTGAAACTCTGATGTGACAGCTGTATCAAATAAGCTCACTTAAATATCATTATTTAATTAAGTAAGGCAATGTCTCTAAGATGGCAGGGTCCTGCCAGATTTTGTGTAATGCCCTCTGCTGGGTCTGATAGTGGCACTACTGTGTGGTAGAACATCTGTAGAGACAATATTTACATTCTTGCTAGTATTAGAAAAATATGAGTTTGAAGGAAAATGTTTAATGCTTGGGCTTCTGTTCCACAGTGAGTGAAGGAGGGGAGAGTATTTCATCCATCCTCCAGTGCCCACAACTGGATATATCTTTGGAGGAAATCTTACTCTCGGATGCTGCTGTAGATGACTTTATTTTTTATTGCAGTTAGATGTTATAAGTAATTCAGAGGAGATAAGAGTATAGTGGGATCTTATTTTGGAATTTTTAGCATTCAACTTTGGTAACAAATTTGATAATCATAGAACCATGTAACAGCTTTCCTTTCAGGCCACAGACCTTTGCAGCCTGTTAGATTGCAAGCCCCTCTAATTGCTGTGGAACAGAACAATATCTAGGATGCATACGTGACCCTTTTTGTAGGTCCAGAAAAGGCAGCAGTCCCTACCTGAAACAACTGCTATTGTGAAAGCTTACAAAAGAAACTCTTTCCTGAAAATAACTTAATTATTGAATAGAACTACTTTCTAAGGCCTGGTATACTTAACACTCATCAGCTGTATCTGGAAAATAATGATTATTCTGCTTGTTTTCAATGAATAATGATCATTGAATATATTACAGATAATGGGTTTAAGATGACAAATTTCTTTGTCACTTTTTTGGACCTACAGTACACATGTATATAAAAGTAAATAAATATTTACATAAAGGAAATAAAAGAGATTTCTACTCTCCTCCCAAATCAAAGGGATGCTTTGCATTTTGCTTTTCCTGCAGGGTTTTGACCAACTGCGAGTGGAAGGTTTGCTCTGTGATGTGACACTTGTTCCTGGAGATGGTGATGAGGTGTTTCCTGTCCACAGAGCAATGATGGCTTCTGCAAGTGATTACTTCAAGGCCATGTTCACAGGTGGTGTTTTTATTAAAGCCATGTACTGCTGTCTCCAAAGTGCTCTCAGACACAAGTTCAGTGCTGTGTGTGAATCAGTTCAGGATTACAAAAAACCACTGTGTACTAAACATCTCTCTCTCTACTTGCATATGGGGTTTTTAAATTGAATTTTAAAATTGTATTTTAATTGCCTCTAAATTTATGAAATAATTTCAACCCCATCAAAATGATCACATACCTGCATGTGTATTTCAGGAGGAATGAAGGAACAAGATTTAATGTGCATTAAGCTTCATGGTGTGAACAAAATAGGCCTAAAGAAGATCATTGATTTCATCTATACTGCAAAACTTTCCCTTAACATGGACAACCTTCAGGACACTCTGGAAGCAGCCAGCTTTTTGCAGATTTTACCTGTTTTGGATTTCTGTAAAGTATTTCTTATCTCTGGGGTAAGACTATTCGTTTCCCATTTACAATGTGTAAGGTCTGGGTATGTAGTTTTGTTTTTTCTTCTGTAATGACACTGACTTACATAATAGTCAAAGTTATGTCTAAAACTTGCCATTATTCATAGTTTAGATTCACAGAGAACAAATTTGCTTTATAGGTTCCTTGAAAAACTTGGTTTTCTTCTGAGTATTACCTACAGTATGAGTTTGATACAAGTGTTCTACCACATTAAAATTCTTCCCTTACATGTGTGCTATGAGATGTTTCAGGCTCTCCCTGCATGACTGCACTCACTTTAGCATTAGTTTGCTTGCTGCATTCATTAGGTATGCTTCAGTTACATTCACTTTCTTCCTGTATTTACAGCCCTTCCATCTCAATGGGGGTGCAGTTTCCTGTTTTCTGACTCAAATACAGTATAAAAAACAATACTTAGGATCCCTCAGTGCCTTTCCTTGCCCTCCTGTCCTGCCAGCAATGAGGAGCACCTGCTCTGGGGGGCTGTAGAACAACAGCGGTGCAAGAGCTGTGCTGTTAAAGCAGTTCTGCCTGGAGAGACACTCTGCAGTTATTTTTAAAGTTTCCTGGAGGTTTTCTAATGTTGAAGTTAAAAATGCTTATACACCTCAGTAGAACTCTGGCTTTAACTGGGAAACTGGTGTGTTCCACATGAATTACAAAATTATTTGGAATTCACCTTTTTGATTCTGTAATAAGAAATAAAGAAGCAGGTATTCCTGTTGCTCTGCAGAGTACAGGCTTAGAAATGTGACCTCCCTAACTGAAAATATGTCCCAGGATTTAAGCAAACCAGAGTACTCTAAGCTGGTAATAACAGCAATCTGTTTCATACAATGGGTTAGACGTATTTAGGCTTGATAATGCCGTTTTGCTTTTAATTTGGGAATATTTTCTAACTGACCAGTTGTCTGATAATGTTGTGATAATGTTTCATTGAATTTAATACTCTTCAATTCCAGCTCACCTCTTTTATGCTGCTCAGTGTTGCTCACCAGGTTTGACATTACTATAAATACCAGCTTGGAAAAAGGTCTTGGTGGTGTTTTGAATCAGGTATTTGAAAAGGGCTTCCTCTGATGGGAGCTGAGCCCTGGGGACACCGTGTTGCCCTTTCCCCTTTCTGGGTAGGACAGCTGCTTGTTTATTTTGCTTTGTTAAGGAAAGAACTTTTTCCATATTAAATCATGTTATTGTTTAAAATGCTCATTCTCTGAAAGTTGGTCACTACTTGTGATGTTGACTCAGTCACTGTTTTTGTTCAAATAAGAAATGTCTTGTTTGATACTGCATTTTCAAAGAATGAGGAAGACTTTATTAATTCTCCTAATTTTATTCTGTTTTTTTTTTCTTTTCATAGACCAATGTCTAAGGGGACATAATCTCATTTATGGTATAGCTGTAGAGGAAGTACAAAATTGAGGTTGTTCTGTTAGCCCAGTTATGTTTTTAGCGTCCTTATATAAAGAATTTGTGAATGACCTTACTTCTAAATTTGTTGAAACAAGAGCTGGTGAGCAAATTAACTTCTTTTCGAAGGAGCAGTTCTGTAACTTAAATATTCTGAGCAAGTATTGAGCTTATTTCTGCTGAAGTTAGCTGGCTTGAGAGCTGAGGTAGCCATTCCCAGACAAATGCTTAATTGTCTTTGAATTGTCTGGGGAGTCCATTATTAAAGAGATTATAGAAGTCAGTTTATGTAAGGCATAATGTAATTGTGTACTTCATAAGAGGGTATTGGAAATATTTACAAAGAAAAAATGAAGCTTAAGGTAACAGCCTAATTTGTGTAACAAAAATAATGAGACCTTCAAAGAATAGTATCAGTTGTAGCTGACTTGAACATGTTTTTTATTTGCTCTGCATTTACACCCCTCCTGTCAAGTAGCCCATTGCTCTGGTTGTCTTTGCTCTGCAACCAGACTCTCAGAGAAACAATTGAATACTTCCTAATATATTTTCAATCTTACTTTTACTATTGGTTTTAAATAATTATAGCTGTACAATAGACTAGGACAACTCTCATGTTCACATCTAACTCAGCTGCAATGTAACTAAAATTTATAAAAATGCCGTGGAAGTGTTTTCAGACTAGTGAGTTCTAGACACAATACTGATTTTGCAAAAGTAGCAGCAGTGTACAAAATGGAGAAAGATGACAAATTTACTCAAATAAGTGAATTACAGCACTTAGCAAAATCACAGGGTACTTGGGAAAGGGTTGTTATACTGTAATTAAAGAAAACATTCCCAAACATTGAAAATTAATGTCTTGGGAGTACCTGCAAAAAGTTTTTGTTCCTACTGTAATTGGGTGCTTTATGCTTTTGTAACTACTAGGAAATAGTCAAATATTGAGGGCTTAATACTTGGAAGTTGTGTCTTGTCAAAAGAACTTGGTTATCTGAGGATGGAGCAAGTTAATCTGTTTTGAAGGAGAATGGGATTTAACCCTGGGACCAGCTCTGACAGCCACCAGGAATTTGATTTTGTACTGTAAGGGTACAATGGATTCTGTTCTCTGAGCTGGTCAAATTTTATGTACTTTTTTTTCTGGGATTCTGTCAATAGAAGCCCATAGGAAAATGGAGGGTTTCAAGAGTGTGTTTGCCCTTCTAAACTTTGACACTCTGAAGCACTTCTTTAAGTGCAGTCATTGAAACAAAACAAAGTTAGACACCTGATTGTTTTGTGCTACCAGATTTGAGGGCTTGATTTTTTTGTGCATGTTACTTTTCCTGAGCTCTTCTCCAAGGCTCTCATACTTGCAATCATTTTCCTCTGTCCAGTTTTATAGTGTTTTATAGTCAGTTAAGTTTTTATGAGAGCTTAGAAAGTGGTTGCTTCAAAATTTCAAAGAATTAAGTGAACTGCTTTCTCAAAAAAGTACTTTGGGCATTGCTTTGGGTTTTTCAGGCTGTCATAACACGGTGCTGTGTTTGGCCTTTCTTTTTTGAGAAGCTTTTTAATATTTTCTGCAACTTCTGCTTTGTAATGAACAATTACAATGAGTAATGTGAGTGAGCAGCTCTGCTCAGTTGTCAAAGTCCATGTGAAATAGGATTTATTTAAATGAAATTCTCAACTCCTTGTGGAGCTGCTTAGCTGTTTAAATGTTTATGGCTTTTAGCTCTTTTCTTGTATTTTTATTAGTTATTGTATACACTGTACAGTCAGTCTAATATTTTCACCTGATATTTCCATTCCTCCTGTTCACTTCAGTGGGGTATCCAGAGTAGCAGTTCCTTCTCTTCGTTCCTGATTGACTGACTTCCACACAGAACCATAGCTTAAGTCAAACTTTTAACAAAACAAAAACAACCCCAATATTTGGGTAACGGAAGTATTTATTTAAATAACATTATTGTATTGAACTCTGTACAGTTTTGAATATTCAAGTAGAAGTAGCTACAGCATTTCTTTTTGTTGAAGGATTATTTTTTGGCCCAGGTTTTAAGAATCTCTAGAATGTATTTTTTATGACTTTTAAGTCTTTGCAGTATAATGGTACACTGATTATTATCTTAGAGCACAGTAAAGAGGGTAATAGTAATTTTGCAAGCTAAGTAACCTTTAAGACAATATTTAATATGACATCCTGATTTGAGGTGGGTGGTGGAATTTGCTAGTGATTCAAACATAGTGCACAATTTCATAAGCACAATGGGAAGTACTTGCAATCATATATCAAAAACCAACTCTGACTGCAGTACAGTCCCAGTGGATTAATAAAGGCAGAATAAAGTAAATTTTCCGAGAATCAGGGGTTGACTGGAAGCTGCTGATGTCATGTTCATCAATCATTAACAGTGTGTAATGTGTCAAGAAATTTCTCAAATGTAAGAAGTCCAAGAATATGCTCAGTTGCATAGATTTACAATGTAACATAATTGTGGTAATACGTAACTCGATGCACTTTGGGCACTTGATAAGAGGCAGCCAGTCAGCAATAGCTCCAAATACACAATTGCATCCTGAACATGTGCCAATGATACAGAACCTGTACAAAAACTGTACAGGTTTTGCTTTGATCTTTTAAGTTCAAGCATGCCTTTCCTGTATGCAATAATATCTGCCTGCCTTTGATGTGGAGGAAGTGCTGCATCTCTCTAGTTTGGTGCCAGTCAATGTATTCCAAATACATGATTTTTAAATACAGTAAATATATAGCAAGAGTTAAGATTTGTGGTATGCTGCAAGTCAGCTGTTTGCTATGGGGTGATTTTTCCACTGCTTTATTTCGTAATACAACTTGAAAGAAATTTTAGAAGTAAAAATGTTCTGTTTCATTTACACAATTTATGGTATGCTGTTATTTCCGTTGTGCAATTAATTTATGTAAATTAAAATTCCTAGAAGAAAATGTAAAGAAATTAGAATCATAGAATGGCCTGGGTAAGAAGGGACCTTAAAGATCATCAAGTTCTAACCCCCCTGCTGTAAACAGGGAGCTTCCACTAGACAGGTTGCTCAGAACCCCATCCAGCCTGGCCTTGAAAACTGCAGCAATGGAGCAGCTGCAGCTTCTCTGGGCAACCTGTTTGATGCTGGTCCTCAAAACCAGTCTGAGAATATTTTACAGGCTGTTGCTAGTTGATGTGATTATATTTTGATATATGCAGTGTGATCTGTCCTGTAATACAAAAATAACTTCCATATATATAAAGCACAAATATTTTCATAATAGAACTCCTGATCATCTGCTGCACATTCATTTTATAGATAGGACCTGATTACAGGATTAGTACGCATTTCAGGATGTGTGAATGAAGACTTTGGATGACTGTAGATCTTAACTCTAGGGCAAGTTAGATCAGTTTCTAGTGAATTAAGAAAATCTCCTATTCCTGTACTCATAGACATTTGAATTGTCTGGTATTAAAAGACAATGATCAGATTGAGTTACACAGTATTATAATCTTCTGATCTCTGTCATGATCAGAAGGTCATTTGAATTCTTAGGCTCCAGTTGGGTCATAGTCCTCAATCTTTATAATCTTTCAAAAAATAACCATGAGATTCATAAGCTTAAATTCTTTTGGCATTACAGATGTAATGAGAATCACAAAATTGTGGAGATGGTTGACACTGAGTGGAATTGACATGCACAGAGACTATAATGCGTAAAATAATCTTGGATTGGAATAAGGTTTGAATGTAAAAAAGCTGCAATTCTCAGCAAGAAGCATTTGAGTGACTTGCTGGGCACATGTACCAGAGAGCTTTCTGAAATGAACTGACTGAGTTCACTGAAAACCCACTAGAAGTTGTGCCCCATACTTGGCATATTTCTTCCTCCCTGTGCCTTGGATCCCAAGTGACCTTAGAAATTCAGGAGCCAAAGATATAGAAAGGTAGATGCAGCTACAGTGTAAAGCAGATAGATGATCACCAAGATACAGTCACTCTAGTACTGAGTTAAATTAGGGTGTGATCCATACTGCTAAAGCATTTAATGAGCTGGATATTTTTAGGGGAAATCCTCCTAGATTCATTCTTTTTAAAAAATTATGTATAAACTAAAATCACTACCTTAGTCTTATTTTTGACATGCATTTATTTTTGAACAGTTTGTAAGAACACTGCCTTGATTTATTAAAGATCAATTTTTGTTTGTTTTGAAGGAATTTATTAATTAGATTGAACTGTAAATATAGGTTGTCCAAAATATGTGACATGCAGGGGTTAGCTGTGCCATTCTCTTTGGTTTTATTCTGTCAATACAATTTTAATAATGTCAGAAAATGTCTAATGGTCAGACTTTTGTTTTAGTCTCTGTTACCTTGGGCTCGTCTCTATGTGCCTTTCTTACAAAAATGTTTTCAAAGCTTTTCAAAGATGAAGTGCCATATAATTGCTATACCTCATCATTGTATAAGGTATTTGAGATAAAATATGCCATCTGCTTGTTACTTGTCTCATTTCTTTCTTCAAAGTAAGGAATAAATTGGGTCTTCTCTTGCAGTCATGAATATATATACTGCATTGAATATTTGCTCATGTGTAAATCACCTTGAGCACTGCAAAATGCTGAAATATTGCTGATTCTACAGTATTCATTAAATTTTACATTATCATTTAGACATCAAATTAAGAAAGTGTTTTGATTCCTTTTTCTGTTTACTTAATAGGTTTCGTTGGAAAACTGTGTTGAGGTTGGGCGAATTGCCAACACATACAATCTCACAGAAGTGGATAAATATGTTAATAATTTCATCCTGAAGAACTTCCCTGCATTATTAAGTACTGGTGAATTTGTGAAACTCCCCTTTGAACGTCTTGCCTTCGTGCTTTCAAGTAATAGCCTTAAGCACTGCACTGAACTTGAACTCTTCAAGGCGGCATGTCGCTGGCTGCGCTACGAGGAACCTCGCATGGAGTACGCTGCAAAGCTCATGAAGAACATCAGGTTTCCCCTGATGACACCCCAGGATCTTATTAACTATGTTCAGACAGTGGACTTCATGAGAACTGACAACACCTGTGTCAACTTGCTTCTGGAAGCCAGCAATTACCAAATGATGCCGTACATGCAGCCGGTGATGCAGTCGGAGCGGACGGCCATCCGCTCGGACAGCACGCACCTGGTGACCTTGGGAGGAGTGCTCAGGCAGCAGCTGGTGGTCAGCAAGGAGTTACGGATGTACGACGAGAAGGCTCACGAGTGGAAATCCTTGGCTCCCATGGATGCACCGAGGTACCAGCACGGCATCGCCGTCATCGGGAACTTCCTGTACGTGGTGGGGGGCCAGAGCAATTACGACACGAAGGGAAAGACGGCGGTCGACACGGTCTTCAGGTTTGATCCTCGCTACAACAAGTGGATGCAAGTGGCATCTTTAAACGAGAAAAGGACCTTCTTCCACCTAAGTGCCCTCAAAGGACATTTGTATGCAGTTGGAGGTCGGAATGCAGCGGGTGAGCTAGGTGAGTCCTCCTGGAGACAGCCCCTTGCCTTTTGTTGAGCCTGGAAATACCCTGCTGCCCAGGGAATAGGTGGAGAGAAACAGCTGAAGTCATTGAAGTGCTGCTGCTTTCTGGAAATACTGCAAATGCAGAGAGAAATTTGTCTGGATATTATTAGAAGTTAATTTTAGAAGGAATCCCACAAAAAAAAATTCCAAATACGTGTGTCTTGTGTATTGATGCATAATACCCGATGTCTTGGTCTTTACCACGAAATATGAAGTAAGCATGTATGTCTGGCTGTGTAAGTGTGGAGGAATATAAATGCAGTTTTAAAAAGAAAAAATTAATCATCACTTCAGCTGAGAAACTAAATCCATTCCTGAGGGATACATGGCTCTAGCTGAAACTGGCTGTTGAATGAACGTTACATTTTAAAAGACATAAATTTCCCGGAATAGTACTTGAAATGCCAAAGGATTTTTTGATATGGGTTTTTTTGGTTGTTATTTTAGTCTAATGACTGTGATTTGTTTCGCTCACAGATTAGTGAGATTCAGATATTCTGATGTTCTGGGCTTTTTTAATTATTAAAAATTATATATTTCATGTATGATCTTGTGAGTACGCAGGTAACTTATTTTTACATATGACTGAGTGACTTAGTCCTGGTTCCTCTTCTTTCTCCCCCCTTGCAAATGATATTCAATTTAGCTTGCCCAAAAAAACCCCCTAATCCAAACAAAAAAAAACCCCAAACTAAAAACCAAACAAAACAAGAAACCAAAACAAAAGCGCCAAACAACAAAACAGACAAAACCCAAACAAAAACCCCAGGAGACCACTCCAAATAAACAAAAACCAACCAAACAAAAAAACAAACCCAAAACCCAAACCAAACCAAAAACCCAAAAGAAAAACTCAAAACCACACAAAAATAAACAACCCCAAAACAAAGCAGAAGAACCCCCCCCCCGCCATATCAGTTTCCAAGAAACAATATAGAAACAAAGAATAAATACACAGTAAGTTTTAATTTAACAAAAATCTGCAGAGGATTAATCCACTGCATTGTGCAAAGCCATAGTGGTTAGCATTTAGTCAAGTCTGGGATAGGAGATTCAACTGTAACTTTGTCTGTGCTTTAAAATTGAAATGTCACAGAGATTATGCTTGGAAGTTTAGTATAGTGTTATACCTAAACCAGATGTATCATCTCATCTTATTTAGTTTACTGCTTTCAGCCCAATACTCAACTGTGCCTTGTCCCTTTGTGGCTTCTACCTCTTGCTACTAAGATTTGCTTTTCACAGATGCACAGATTTCAGTAAGTGCAGTGAGAAACATTTTAAATTGAATCAATACAAAACTTGGTTTCTACTGCAGGATCTGTGGCTTCTTAAAATTACTGCATCTCAGTTATCCACATATACAGATTTAATTGTCGTGTTCCAAATTTTCATAGGAAATATACAGTACGCTGCTTCATAAAAAAGTGGCCTTTGCTAGAAATTTAAAATCCTTTCCCAGTGTTTGATGAAATGGTACATTTAAAAATGCCTCCTGTTCCAAAAAGATGGGAAACTGCTTAGCAATAACTTGTTTTCCGAAGACAGCTATTTTCTGATGCAGATCCTGAGGTTTTCAGAATTTTTTACTACGTATCACTTTATTTCCCTGAAAATACATCCTAAACAATTTCAGTATCCTCTAAAAGACTAAATGTACAAACTAACATCATGTATTGATCTTTGAGTATCAGAAAACCTAATATATAGCTCCAGTAAGCCATTTTCTAACAGTATGAATTAATAGCAGATAATCAGATTGCTGACCTCGTGCACTGTAAAATCTGAACAGAGTAGGGTTATAAAAATGTCAGTGAAAAAGTTGCAAGTCTGACAAAATCAATAGGAAATAATATTGCCAGTAAGCCAGTGCAACCTGTGTGTGAAAGAGGCTTTGAGTGTAGCCTTACCTTAAATTAGATCAAGCGAGATCATTCTGCTGACCTCAACTCTTCTGCTTTCTTTAATAAAAATACAAAATTTATCACCTATCTAAAATTCTTTTGTAAAGATATCATTAAAATGCTGTAGCAATTTCCCCACAGACCTGAGAAATGCCACTGGATCAGTCTGTGGGAAGAGCACTCTAAATGCTAAATATTGTAGCTGTCTGATGCTTTGATTTGGGGCTTCAGGTTCTTTCCTTGTTAATTGTGAGGTGAGTCACTTTTCATTTTCATGTTTCTTTCATAATCCTTGACAACTGGAAGATGTAATCCACCTTAAACTTCACATTCTGTTCAGAAGAGAAACTCTCAGGCTTTCCATAGAAGAGAAGGTCAAATGTGTGTTGGACAGATATTAAAGAAGTTGCCCTTGGGTTCAAACTAATTTCAGTCTGTTGTTAGAGAGGAAAAATTCCAAAATCCTGAATTGAACTTTCTGGAAGGTCAGCTCTTATGGAAAAGGGCCAAAGGATTAAAGTTACTAATTTATTTTTTTTTTCCCTGACATTCACGGGAATAAAAATTACACTTTTTGAGGCTTTCTATCAAACCTTTTGAAAACAGTTTTCAGATGTTTCACCTTATGAGAACTTTGTAAAATGCCACTTTCTACATCTCTAATACTTGCTTTAGTGTAATGATGAGCTGCTGTTTTACCAGTGCATGCCACTGAGAAAAGTCTGGTTCACTGGACAGGATGAGAGGACATGGTACATGTGTTGGAATGTGGTAAATGTGTCCTTTAAATGTCCTGGATTATGATATTATAGTTTAGATTTTTCAACCCTTTGACAGCTTAGGGTTGTGCAGAATTAAGCACCACTCCTGGAAGGATTGTAGATAATTCTGGTTAGCTCCCTTTAAATGTCAAGGCAGGCACCTGTCAGAGGTATTCCCAGAAGGCAGAACAGCACATGGGCATGGGGAGGAGTCCAGCCTGGAGAAGGCAGGTGTGTAAAAAACAAGACTTTTTGGAAAAAGAGATCAAGGGAAATCCTAGGTGTGACTCACAAAGATTCTTGTGAAGCACAGCACATTGGCAGATTACAGCTGGACACTAGAGTCTGTTTTCGTTTCTGACAAGTAGGTTTTTGTAGCTCGTTGTAAGAGTTCAGTTGTGTTGCTTGATGGTGGCAGAAGCTCTGTGTGTAAGTACTAGAAAACTTGTGCATTTATATATTTTCTAGATGCTTCAGGCTCTGCTGTTAATAGAGTTTGGGGTCTTTTATGTATGGGCTTTTTCCAAGCACTTTAGGGACTGTTGGGTTGTGAATAAATCACAGATTCATTCATCATGGTGCAATAAAGACAGAAAGAGAAAACTGCCAGGTCAGTTGTCTGTTCTTTTGACCCTCTGCCCATTAAGTTGGAAGGTATTTATTTTCCAGATGCCCTCTATGATGTTGAACCTTCCTTGTTTATGTAAAAACTTCCCCTGGGAGTGTGTGTGTACACATATATATATATTTATATATGTACATAAAGATATAGCTAATGTATTTTAAATGTTTTTGATTGATATGCACCAGTACCCAGTTGGGCTGTTTACTCTCAGAGTAGTATTGTGAATATCAGACCAGAGTGTGAACTAGAGGACCTCTTGTACAGAGGCTTATTTTGGAGTGGCTCCTTATGCTGGGACAAAATTAGTCAGGATTAATTAAATAAGTCAGCTTGGAGTTGTACAGGAACAAGCTGTATTTTAGAAATAATATAACAAAATGAAGAGCCTGGGTTTTGGGACATCACAGAGGTGCTAAATGCTGCTGTAAGAGACCTCAAGACACTTTGAAGCTGCTGACAGAGAAGTGTTAAATATCTGTATACTCTTCAAATAGCATCACAGATGGCACTATAAAATGAGTGCAGGCTGAACATCCATTGGGACTGCCAAAACTTCATGTCTTTTTGCGATTGCTTAATTCTATTAAAATGAGGCCTGTCTTCTCTGGATTATGGTAATGAACACATCAGAAGTTCTACTGTTAAACATAAATAAAGCCTGGTCTGAATCATGGTGTTGAAAGAATGAATCCATGAATCCATCACTCTCAGTTAGGTGCATTAAAGTAGCAGTTTTAGAGTGCTTTATGAACTCTGCTCTGGGGGTTTTCTAGCAATGCCTCTCTTAAATTATGGGAACCTTTAATAGCTGGAAATTCGAATATTTTTTTCTTTTCTGTGCAGAGAAGTATCTTGCTAAAAGGGAGAATTTGAATGACTTTGCAAGGTAACAGGAAATAAGTATATGGCTCAGTCTAACAGAAGTGAAGGGTTTTTCAACTGGAAAGTGATTAGCTTTCTTTTAGAGCAGAGTGGATGTGAGATTTGAGTTGGAAGATTTGAGTTTGTCTGAATAAGTGTCAGACAGTACTTTAGCTGTACCAGGAATGTTTAAGACAGTTTTGAAACCACGTCAGAAAGTGATAGGTCTTGAGCTCAACGTCATCCTTTTTTAGATAAATAATGTCTTTACAACATGGTGATAGTGATGGTGGTAATGGGTACCAATTCTGCATGTTTTATCTTCTCTTGCTAAAGGGATATTTTGGCTATGTCTTCTCTCTTGAATCCAGTTTGTAGTGCAGAGTGAGATAAAATTGTCCAGTGCTGAATGTCATGTTCATCTGAGCGCTGCTGGCTCTGCAGCTGCTTTGCACATCCTCTGCTCTTCCTCTCCTTGGAGTGTGTTAGAAGTACAAGTTCCTCACCTCTGTGCAGAGTGGAAGCACTTTGGAAAGGGGGATGCAGTTGTTGTGGAAGCAGTCGAGCGATGGTTTTGGCACAGAGGAGCAGCGAACAGCGGGTTGGAAGGGGCTGCTCTAGGGGTGGAACTGGGACAGCTGTAATTACTTGCACATCAAATCTGTTTCTTTCTGCTTTTGAAATTTCTGCACATCTTTGCTTCTGATTGCTAAATAGAGCACAGTTGGAGAGGAGCTTTCCTTTCAAAAAAAGAATCTGGAGTGGATGAATATGTTTACAAAAGTGAGCATGGGTTTATTTAGAGTTTGGGCAAAAACTGCATCTGATGTCAAGCTGGCACTGCACAGAAACACAACTCGCAGATTTAATTTTAGGTCATTTGTCGAATCGGTTCTTTGTGCCTATACCTTTCTCTGGGCAAGAGTGTGTCTCCAGCATTTGATGAATTATGGCTAAGTCCTTCATGGGACACAGAGGGCCGGCAGCATATCAAGTGAGAAAAACCACAAATTTTTTTAAGAGGAGATTTCTGTCTTTTTTAAGAAAACCCAAACAACCAAGGCACGTCTTTTAGAGTAGACTTTGGAACTTGCCCATGTATTGGGCATATTTTTAAAATCAAAAATTTGTTACGTCACCAGCTCTTGCTAACACACATGGCTTCAGTTACTTTGTATTGGTTTGGGGTTTTTTTGTCCATCTTACACATCCTGGATACAGCAGAATTGGGAGTCCTTGTATGATGCACTCTCACAGAACCAGATGCATTTTGAGATTTCATTACTATTTTGAAACAATTTAAGGAATATGAAATTAATAATTTTATACATGTAAATCAACATATAGAATTTGTTTAGAAGAAAGCAGAAATTTAGTGAGTTTTGCCTTATATCATGAACTTAATGTTCTAGACTGGCACTTTTCTGCATTTCATAAATTTGAAGCTCAGCTCTTGGGTTGGGAAAAGCTGAAGCAAATTCAGTGTGCTGTAACAATTTAACAATTCTTAAATGCAAAATAGATTTTTTTTTCCTTTTTTTTCACTTCTAACCTTAAATGATGCTGAACTGGCAAACAGCATTTCTGACACTGGAACTGGAAGCTTCTATTTTCACTGTGTGTACTTGAGACACTAATTGCATGGAATTATGTATTATCATCCTGTTTTGCAACAATAAGGAGGTTATGCAGCAACTAAAATAGAATTCAGAAGGTCACTCACTCTAATGTTCCCTATACTAATTTTTTCATGACTAGGGATTTTTTTAAATTTTTTTTTAAATTTTTTTTTTTTTTTTGTAGTCTGAGACCATATCTGTACTCTTCCAAAATGATCCAGAGGATCTTTTTGAAATAGCTTTGGAGTTAGGGTGAGGTGCCTTATATTCCTTATGTAAGTGTAACTGTCTGATATTCTTTACTGGCCTGCTCTGTAATTCTCTAATTGGGCTTAAACCAACACTAACTAGATCCTCCCTTTATAATGGCAAGTTTCTCAGATTCTGAGGTATTTTCTCTCTCGGTTGATGTGTAATCCTGCACTGTTAAGTCGCCATCACCGATTCCATAGAGCTGACTCAGATTTTCTACCCTGGATCCAATAAAAACCTTGTTCTAGAGCAAGTAAAATGTGACTTTTAAAGACAGATTTGATTTTTCTATGCATAGTTCATAAACATCCAACAGAGATTAAACAGTCTTTAATTATTTAAAATGAGATTTCATTTGGCTTTAAGATAATTATTGGCGATTGCTCTGTGCATCATAAAGTCACTATATTATGGGGTTTTTGAGGATCTGGTGCCCCTCTGATCATACTGCAGTATTCAAGCAGCAAATACCTAGAGCTTGCTCCATTATCCATTCTGCCTTCTATTTATATTCCCTGTGCTTGTTGCACACCCTTTTCCTGCAACCTGCAACTCTCCCATCTTACGTCGGAGGGAAATCCATTCTGCACTGACTACTGGGCACTGGATTTCTTCTTAGCTTGGTACTGTCCTCTTTGATTTTTGATCTGATAAAAAACCCTTGATCATTTTAACATTCCAACTTGCAGAGAAATTTTGACAAATGGAGTTATACATCAACACAGGCACAGCTTATCTTCTTTCCAAATTCAGGGATGTTTCTTTTTTTTTTTTTTTAAAGCTTTGCCTTTGTAAACTGATATATTTGCTTTTTGCTTGCATATGCTGTGCTGTATGTTGCTGTGCAAGTCCTTAATAAAAACCTGCAATGCAATAGAAAATTAGTCAGCAAGAGACAGAGTGTTCCCTCAGCAAGTTTTACTGATGGTACAACTCAGCTGGACACAATCCTATGCAACCTGTTCTTGGTGACCCTGCTTTAGCAGAGAAGTTGGACTCGATGATTTCCAGATGCCCTTTCCAACCCCTTCTGTTCTGTGTTTCTGTGATAGTGCTCAATAATTCCCTTGAGACTCCCTCAGCTGAACAGTGTTACTTGTTGGCACTTCCTCTGGATGTTTCTGCCACTGCACTGAGCTCAGCACCAAACTGCATGCTGGTTTCAACACTTCTGTGCTCTCATTTGTCTCCAACAGCCACGGTGGAATGTTACAACCCCAGAATGAATGAGTGGAGCTACGTGGCAAAAATGAATGAACCCCACTATGGTCACGCTGGAACCGTGTATGGGGGTTTAATGTATATTTCAGGTAAATCATGCCTGTGATATCATCTCTGTGAAACAATTACTTCTCTAACTTTTTCTGTTTCAGCAGCAGACAGTACAAATTAACCTGTGGTAGCAGTAGGATTGCCATGGTATCAGTAGTGGTGCAGTTTCATATGAAGCCAGTTAAACAGCAGATACACTGCAGGCTCTGACAAAATTATTGTAGATAATATTATGCTTAGTAATTGAATATACTCACTTTACCAATCAGAACAAAGTTTTTATGTATGTGTAGCCACATATATAAATTTATATAGCAATATAATTTAATATTGTTATAATATATAATTATGATTGTGTATAACAGTACCCAGTAATTATAACATGTATTATGATATGATACAATACAGAAATGTAATTAAACACACCCCTCCCTATAAACTTCAGAATGTATTGGAAATTTTATTACTTTAAAGAACAACATTTACCTTCATTGAGGTAATGGAAAGGGCTAAGTTCCCACGTTTATCATATTGTTTAAGTGATATCTGTACTTTCACCTTTTTTATTTGGAATATGCTCAATCCTGTATGTTACTGAGGTTGTAGTTGCATTACATATTTTTTCCAAATGGGCTGTTTGAAAATCTGCTATTAGCTTAATTTTTAAAGGTTCAATCTGTTTGTCAGTGATCATTGCAGAGATCACAGGACTATATTCTCCTACTGAAGTTTTAAAGGACATCCTCTTAAGAACTAAGCTGAAATTCAGGGCAGGAGATGGGACAAGGTTGCTTAGCTGACAAGAACTAGTGGGGAGATGTGCTGGAGCAGCTTGATTTAGGGGCCCTTGTGCCAGTAGACTAGAAGGAATTTGCTTTAGAATTTACGGTAGGGTACAGGTGCTTATTTTTCTGTGAGCAAGTCCATTGAGCTCCTCATTGCTGTGCCGTTATCAGTTGTGTTTTGCCCATTTTGCTTGTTTTACAGCAGGTGGCACGTGCATGTGCTGTCTGCTGCGTTTTTTTCATGTAAATCCCACAGATTTTTCTTTTCCTTTTGTCCTGAAGCCTCTCCAAATGATTTTGCAGGGAGCTATGGAAGAAGTAAATGTAGAGGGAACCATAGGTTTGTAATCTGTGTCCTTTCTCTATTAACTTGAAGTTGATGAAGAAAGTTTTCTGATGAAAATTCTACTATGTGATACTTAAAACACAGTGGCATAGTATCAAAATTTGAAAGGGAAATGGATTCTTGATGGTAACAAACTGAATTAATGTAAACAAAGAAATAATTTTGCAAAATAGAAGCATAGGTTTTTGTTCTTTTAATCTGCCGGTATCAATTGTGTAATGAGGAGCAGTGTGAGACATTTCTGTCAACCCCATTTAAAGGAACAAATGTCATTTGAAATTGAGTACTTCTGTGACAGTAATCTAAGCTAGAGTGAAGGAGGTTTAAAAGAAGATGGGATTCTTTTGATAAAATGTTTTTTTTTTTGATATTTAATGCTTATTAGAGTGAGCACTATTCTAACATGTGTCTTGTTTCTTTAGGGGGAATTACCCATGATACTTTCCAAAAGGAACTCATGTGTTTTGACCCTGACACAGACAAATGGACTCAGAAAGCTCCGATGACAACAGTCAGAGGTCTGCATTGCATGTGTACTGTAGGAGACAAGCTGTATGTTATTGGTGGAAATCACTTTAGAGGAACAAGTGATTATGATGATGTTCTAAGCTGTGAATATTACTCGCCAACTCTAGACCAGTGGACTCCAATTGCCGCCATGTTACGTGGGCAAAGTGATGTTGGGGTTGCTGTCTTTGAAAATAAAATCTATGTTGTTGGAGGATATTCTTGGAATAACCGGTGCATGGTGGAAATAGTTCAGAAGTATGATCCAGAAAAAGATGAGTGGCATAAAGTATTTGACCTTCCAGAATCCCTTGGTGGCATTCGAGCCTGCACTCTCACTGTTTTCCCTCCGGAGGACAATACAGGGTCACCATCTAGAGAGTCTCCTCTTTCAGCACCTTAGACCAGTCCCTTGACTCACAATGTCATAGTAACACCTCTGCACTGCATCGTGGGGTCTTATTTTTCTTCAGTAGTTTCTGTTAGGCTTAGCCTACAGCATTTCATACAATTACTGGAAAAAAGAAAAGACTTTGACTTTATTTGTGCTGTTTGTTTGGCCTAGAATGTCTCTCAAGTGGTTAACAATAAAAGATGTACTAGCCCAAGCCAAATGTTTAACAAATGAGAGGGCATTGTCTATAAAATGTATGAACTAGGTACATTATTAATGTTGTATGTTGGGTGTTGAGGTACCTTATAGCTTACGTTTGGGAGCCCAGTGAGTCAAATTTGTATTGAACGTGTCACTAAATTTCATGTTGACATCCTTTTTCCTTTCATTTTTGACTGCAGATTACAAGGGTAGGTAGATCACATTAATGTAAGCTCTCTGAAGGTTGCCAAGGGGCCTGAGCTACCTCCCTCTTTACACAGAGTATTTTTGACATATCTGTTTACCCACCTGACCTTGTGGGTGCTTTCAGAGCATATGAAGTTTCTTAGACAGAGGGAAGAAATAAAATAATTTTAAACTATTAGCACTGTACAGGAGCGGACCTTGTAGAGGCTGGGAGTTTTTTATAACAGATATCGAGTGTTTTTCCTGAGTCAGTTGAATCATGCCTCAAACAAAACATCCTAGACATGTTTGTGTGTTTTAATTTTTTTTTTTTTTTTCAGGAATTGGCTTCCGCTTGCATGGAAGCACCCACTATTAACAAACGGGATCTCAGTGCAGTTGTGTATTCTGTTGCATGGCTGTACTGAATATGGGTAGTTAAGGGCTAGAAACAGTAACTTAAGCCACTGAATTTGACCAAATGGTTCCATCCGATCAAATTTAATACAACTTTTCTCCTTTGCTGTTGAGATAACTTGCATAATGTGTCCTCTGTATAGTCTCAGTTAATAAGGTTATTTAGCACAAAGTGCAGCTTCAGTGAGAGAGCTGCTTTTGCTCAGTGAACCTGGACTACCACGTTTTACCTTTTTTTGTTCAATAAAACTTTTAACTGCAGTTACCCAGTCTAAGCTACCTCATTAATGTATTTGGTTTTCTTCCTCTGCCTCACTGTCTCCAGGATACGCATTATGTATATCCATGTGGGTAGATGAGTTTGCTAGGAAACCAATGCAGAAGTGATCATGAATGGGGATTTTTGACCTACTTTTAAGAAACTATTTTGGTCTGATATGTTCATTTTATTGTTAGGGACTGATGAAATAACAGTCTTAATGTTTTTTCCTTGGAGAACTGCTTATGTGTGTAGCCATGCAAATTCACAGGAATCTTTACCTGTCAAAATACAGTGCCCTGCTGGCAAACTCCAGCTCTGATTATGCCATTGTGCTTGTTCTGAACTTCCCATCATGTTACAAGTCATTGTACTAATGAACACAGTCACAGGGGCATCCTCTGGGGAAAACTGTTTAAACCAGCTTGTTGTGTTACCTATTAATAATAACCAAGTAAAGCTTAATAGACTTTTGTTGGGAGTTGCTATTTGTGTTTTGTCCCTGCTTGATGCATCAAGCAGCAGGATTACTGTGGTGTCCGTTTTGGAAGTACTGATATTTATTCTTTGTGCATTTTACTAGTAGTTATGGTCACTACCAAAATCTACATGTAAGCTTTAGGTTTCATAACTGTTTTGGTTAAAATTAAAAGCAATTCTTCCTCTTTAAAAAATTGAAGTCTCAATTCCATGTGGCTGTGCAAGGTTCTTTGAGGTGGAATAGTGGCACCAGTGGATATTCCTGGAAACTGGCCAGTGAAGATAAATTGACTCATCACCCTAAGAATACTCTTCTTATGCTGTGCAAAGCACTGGGTAGAAAAATGTTGCTCTGTCTTTTAAGGATTTGTCAATCATTTAAGTGTCACATGCTAACATATTTTTTCCAACTCAAGAGACCATACTTTAGACCCAGCTTGAGTTTAAATCCCCTGAAATCCATATTCAGTGTCTCTTTTATTAATTAAACCGAAAAGTACTTAAAGGAATTGCAATTCCTTTAGGATAATGTAAATATATCCTACTCTTTGTATGTTGGAGATGGGGGACACAGTGTTTAAAAGTGGATATCTTCACTGGTGTTTAGAAGAAGCTTAACATATGGGTTCTGATCATTCTGAGGTGGTTTAAAGCCAGGATGTCAGTTTTGTGTCTGAGCCTTGAATACCAGGAGCTGGTATATGGCCACAATGTTGAGCGTGTTTTGTTTTATTTTATTTTTTTAAGTGACTCATTATCTGTTCTGCCGTAGTTAAAGAATTATTTTTGAACATTTTGTCATGAGTGGATTAAATGTAGTGCTTCAATCAAATTAATCTTTGGTTTGGTTTTTCGTTTTTTTGGGGGGTTTTGTTGGTTTTTTTTTTTAATCCCCCTCTGGATTAAAGTATTTATAATTACATTAGTTAACATTTACTCACTAGTATTGAAAAGCAAACATCAAAGATTTGCCCAAAACTGCAAACTAGTTTCTTCTGTAATGTAGTATAAAATGATTTGATGCTTATTGCAGCTTTCTCATCCATAGAATATGAACTCCTTTCCATCTCTGAATCCACAGCTGTAGATATGCACATGGATGCAGCAAATACCCATCTCCATTTCCAGTCAGGCTACCTTTTCATAAATCTTGTATTCTCTCATATTGCAGTTGTAGTACCTAAATCAGAAAATCATCTAGATAAAAAGCAATTATAGCTATTTGACTTGGATGAAATTAAGACTACACAGTGTGCCAGCTGGGAGAGCCATGGGAGCTGTCTGCCCTCTCCCAGTGAGACACACACTGCAAAATTCATTCAGACTTTTGCTTTTTTGGTGCCCAATTAATAGCAAATGCCAAAAGTGTTCACTTTCGTATACAATTTGCCCAAAGGCTCATCTGATATCCCTGCAAAACCCAGCACTCTTGACTCCAGACATCTGAAATGACATTTCTCTTGGTCTGTGTTTTGAGACAGGACAAGAACAATGGGAAGAAGACCTGGGAAAATCCAGGTTATGTAGTTTCTTTGCCCTTTTAAGGTCAGAGAGTTCACCATCTGCAGATATCCATTTTTCTGTGATTCCCCTGCCATTAGAAAGTTGTGAAGTCCAAGAACCTGGTCCAGGGAAGGCAATTCCTGCCAGGATCCAGCCAGTCTTATGGCTTCTTGGAATAATGGAGTTGTGCTTGAAGGGATGAGCACTGGCAGAACATGGCTGACAGCCTGGCTGTGCCTCTACAGGCCCTTTGGGTGGAAGAATCTCTTTACCTGTTCTCAGGACAAAAGTGAGTTGTTTTCTTATAAGCAATGCTATTTTTAAGTTGCCCATTCTGTTTCTGAGGGGTGGGATCTCTAAGGAGTAGCATTTTAGTAACAGTCAGAAGCTCAAACCACTAGTCTACTAGTCTGTAGTGGAATAATGGCAATCATGGATTAGGGCAGCTCACATGCAGATAAATAAAGTTCTCCCTAAAGGCTTACAGTCTTAATCTGATGGGCTGGTTGGACATCAAAATATAATTTGATACCACAACAACAAGTGCAGTATAAATATCTGGAGAAGTTTCTAACGAAAGAATTGGGGATAATCTGAGCAGAAAAGATCATAGCACTTTTCTTCATTCTGCCTACCAGAATTGTTGTTCCTTCTTAATCTGTCCCCCTGCTGGTGATCACCTCACCCTTACACTGGTGTCTGAATCTGCTGGTCACTGTTTCTTTAATCCTTTGGTTTTGTAGCTGGCATCTCTGTCACTTCCTCTGCTCCTGATGAGAACAGATAAAGCTGAGGCTTTTTTAGTGGCACTGTCCTTACATCTAGAGAGAAAATAGCCCATTGTTGATAAATGTGTTCATAACTCAGCTTGTGCACTCTTGGAGATATATAAGCAGTTTTAAGCTAGTGAAAGACATGTTCGTGTTGCAGGAGTAATGTGCGTCCTGTTTCCTCCTGGCTTGCACCTTGCGTGGTGTGTGGAGGTTTGTGTGCAGTGGTTACCCAGAGATCTGGAGGGGGAGTCAAGCTCTCACGTGGCACTTTATGCTCCTGTGCTCTGTGAAAGTGTTCTTTACTTGCACACCATATGTAGCTTATCGGGTACCTTTTCTTTTGTATTTTAGATTAAATGTGAATAATGATTCTGTGTGCACAAATGTAATCAGAAAAAAAGTCTTACGTGGCAGAGTTATACTTTGCTTAATTAATGCAGTTTTTAGTCCTGTGAGTATTGCAGGACCCATTCAGCTGTGAAAAGATGATTGCAGTTTGAGAACAAGCTAGGAAATCTGGATGGCTTTCCTGCCTGTCACCAGTTCATATGTTCTTCTTGCCAGTCTTGTTGCAGGTCATTAAGTGAACATCTTTTCTCAGTCCATAGGCTCCATATCTTGATGTCCAGCTCTGTTGGACCTGCTGATTACCCACTCTGGGGAAAACATGGTGGGATGTGTTTTCACAGCCTGAAACAACTGGAACAACATGCCTTGTTTTTTCAGGAATTCCACCATCAGTGACACACAAGAGTCCTCCAGAGTTCTTTAATGACCTGGTCATTTGTACAGATGATGTAGCCCAGATAACCTGGGAGTGGTGCTACAGCAGGAGCCATAAGTGGCTGGCATTCCTGAGGGGATAGTCTTCTACTATTATGTGTATTACTTTGGCTCATGTACTGGTTTTTTCCCCTTCTTTGTGAGTATTTATTGCTGCTGTTGGAGTTTTTAACTTTTTATTAATGAAATGAGTAATGCCTCTCTGAGTCTGCAGTGGGAGCAAAAGGTTCAGGTGGGTCTTTCAGAGCTTCATGCTGTCAGGCTATCCACGTGGTTTTAAACCCTTTCTATTTGAAGCTCTGTTTCCTAAGTGTTTAGGAGAAATCGTTCTGCAGTGTAAGATCTCAGATGAAAATGTGTTTGAGACTGGAACAGAGATGATATTGTTTTAGAATCTTTTCGGCATGGTTTAGAGGTTAGTTAGGACTTTGAGCTCTCACAAACTGGATAGAGAATGATATACATATATATATATATATATATAATTTTTAAAAATAACTTATAGTTGGCTT
Source organism: Cettia cetti (assembly GCA_013401135.1). NCBI lineage: Eukaryota > Metazoa > Chordata > Aves > Passeriformes > Sylviidae > Cettia > Cettia cetti. The sequence continues at coordinate 4,185 of VZUI01067570.1, read as the reverse complement.
AAGTGAGTCAAAGCTCAGTTTGTACCTGCTTGCACTCTCGGCTGGCCTGTTCCCGAATTCTCCTTCAGACCACAGCATTCTGTGCTGTCTGGCATCTGTTTCCTTGTGTAAGAGCACCTCCTGTCTTCCCTGCTGCCTCTTGATTGAGTTCCAAAATAAATCTGAGCTTGGATTCTTACATCTAAATACCTGTGGAGCTAAAGACCATGTGGAGCTGTGGACTGAGGGCCATGGCTTTGACATTTAATTCCCCACCAGCTCCTCACTGTTTTTCAAGATGTTCCCAAACCCAGCTCAAATCTGTGTGCAGGAGGCAAATCTCTAAGGCTGAAAACTTTAGTAACCTGGGCATCTGAAGTGTCCTCGTCCCCTTTGCAAGGAGAGTTGTGCACACAAGCTGCTGAGTGCTCTGGAAAGGGGCAGACACAGGAACTCCATACTTTTTGGTGGCCTTTGATTCTGCTCTTTCTTCTGTGCCCAGATGGACGTCGTGGGAGGGAAGGTTGGGGTTGGGTCACACTTTCCAGCTCTCAGTAAACAGCAAGTTTGTTTATTCTTATCTGTCTGCACAACACTGCAGGAAAAAGAACTGTAGGAACATTTCAGATTTTAAACATTGTTTCACAGAACAGTATTCATTAATAAAGTAAAAATTAGTCTGTTTTAACCTGTGTTCCTCATAACCAGGATTGTTCCAAAATACTTGGCTTCTGTTGAATTAACAACTTTGCCTTTACCTCCCTTGATCAACATTACTGTAAAAAATAAATTGCTTGGTTTCTTTTCCATTTGTTTTTCATTGCTTGTAACCTTTTCTTAGAAATGTGGAAATAATTTTCCTTACGTGTTTTATGCACCAAAATAAACACACCACTGATCACCTGAGTCCCCTTCCTGTGTTTTTTACTCAGTGCCTGCCAGTGTCTCTTTCCATATTTTTACACAGATGTTTGACAGCTGTCAACAAATACCATCACGGAGTTATAAAATTCCTGCTGATGAGTGCTGCATTGTTAGTTGGGGTAAAGAGGGGTCATCTCTTTTCTTAAACACTTCTAGAAAAAAATTGCTTTGAAGAACGGGCCTGTCCTGTTTAATGCATTTAAATGCAGATCATCTTGGCCTGTGGTTAACTTTAGTTTTGAATATTTGACTCTTTCAGATATGTAATTGCAACGGTGCCTACAGTAGCTGTTTACAGAGTGTGTATTCCCTGCTCGTACGTGGGCAAGGCACTGAGTGCTGAGGTTTCCTCTGCCCCTGCCTCCAAGGTTCCTTTCCTACCCAGGGAGATTCATTGGCACTGATGCTCTTCCATCTTCAGGGGAACAACCTTGTGTGACTAAAGAACCTCTACAGGGTCAGGAGCAGTGAACTTGGAAGGAAAATCAAAGCAGCTTCCTAATTGCTAAAGCACAGCCCAAGTTTCCAGAAAGGGAAGAGAGAGCTGCTGTCCCTTAGGCATGTTTTGTCAGGAGTTGAAGATACTAGCAATGAAAGGATTGTTGCTGTAAATAAAGACAATAAAATAAATCCCTACATCTGTCCCCAAAACAGAGAGAGATTGCTTCTGTTGATATACCACATTATTAATATTTGACTTTGTGTGTATATGGGATGTCTCAAGTGCTCATATCACATAAGTGATGCCCTAGTTCCCATAAGTCATAGTGCTTTCAGTCTAGTCAATTCTGAATGATGTTTTAAAATCATATAGAATATTAGAGGATACGCTTTTCTGGGTTTTTTTCCTAAGCCTTTTTAAAAGAGATCTTATGTATCTAGTTATTTCAGCATTACTGCATTTAGTCAAACCCAGGAAACATGAAATGTCAGGTTTTGGTTCATCATTCAGATCTTTTTGGAATTTCTGCTTCTCCTTTTCACTTTACAAAGTCTCAAGGAGGGGATGTTTCTTCCTGTGGCATGAAGAAACAAAGAAAAGGAAACATCAGATGCAACTGAATAATAGTGTCTGCTGTCAGCAGCCATTTGGGACAATTTTATGATTTACAATCCTGTCAAATTTTGTCTTGTGTAATAACCCAGAAGGTTTCCATTTGGCCTGCAGTGACACAGTGCTGGGAAATGAAAAACCAAACATCTTTGCATTATTCCCTGCTCTGTGACTTTTGTCTCACGCCATGGAATAACAACGCGTACTCGCCTGCGCCAAGGCACCGGAGCCTCAAATCCCATCCTGCTCCTGTTGGGGGGATGGGTCCTGTCCCACCCTGCCAGAGCTGCCCAGAGCCAGGGGCCATCTGTGGCCACCTCTGCCCCTGCTGGGCTCCAGCCCCTGGCTCTGGGAAGCTGAAGGGATGGAGCGTGGCTTAGGGAAGGCAGGTGCTGCTGTGCCCCTCTGAGCAGGGACCAGCAGGGCTCCACTGTGGACAGCAGAGCCATAAAAATACCTTCATCCAGCTGCATGGATGATGGATTTTCTCTTTTATCTTTGACTGTTCATCAGAATACTTTGAATCTTGGCTCTCCAAAGCATAAGGACGGATTTGAGCTGCAATCATTGCATGTAGATATCACTAAGAGCATATCTGAGTCATCTAATTTTAGCACTCATCAGCCACTGATTTTGGAGAGAGTGGGGATTTCTCTCCCCTCACCCCCAGTTTTCTGCCAAGGTCCTAAATATTTCTCAGACATTTTGTGAGTCTGATTCCAGGCAAGCTGGGGCATGCAGAGGTTTAAGTAGTTGGAGATACAACTGACTCTTCATGTCACCAAGCGTGTGCCCTGTACTTAGGGATGCTGATAAGAAAAAAGCTGTGACCTTGTTTGCTCTCCCTATCCTTACCTCCTCCCCAAAGAAAACCCATCCTCATTGTAAAACAGCATTTTCATCAGACCAGGCATCAGATTGGGGTTTTAAAAGATGCCTCACATTCTTATCTCACTCTTTATTTTTGCTGTCTTTTTGAAATTAAGATGAATTTTTTTTGTCTTATCATGTGGCATAAGAGACCAATGCCCTTCAATAAACAGATGCAGCTTGGAACTTAGGGTTACAGCAGAAACTACACTTCTGAAAGAATCACATTTCATTTTCCTCTTCCATATTTACACACTTATAAATGTTGACTTTCTGGAATTTAGATACTTGATAGAGATGACATGTGCCATATGGTCTTTAGGACAAATTCCAGCTTCATTAACAGTTCACTGGCGGAAAGGAATACCAGTTAGACTTTTGTGTAGTCTAAAATCAGCTTGTCAATTAGCAAACAAACTAAAAATTACTGGAGTTTCTTTTTACAGAAGCCTCTGCTCTGAGCTTTCTCCCTACACCCCACCTAGAGCTGACTTTGCAGCATCAACAGTTACACCCTGTTATTGACCCATTGTCACTGCCTTGCCGCTGGAAATGGGTCAGGGTTAAGCAAAAAAAAATCTCAATGTGTGTGATGCAAATATGAAAGCTAAGAGGCAAGTGAAACCTCTGTACTGCTAAGTCTGATGGGCACAGTGCTGGGAGTGGAGGGAGGCACCTGCTGGAAGAAGCCCTGAATGTTGTAGCTGGTGGGAAAAGCCAGTGCCCTGCGAGCAGGAGTGCCATGAACCTCCAGGGAGAGGTGATGTCCAGCAGGATGGCTCCTCAGTAAGCAGCACTGCCATTTGTTCAGCTTCTGGAGGGGATGTAGGGAGAGCAGAGCCGGAGTCTGGGATGGGCACCCTTGGCCTGGCCTACCCAGGGGCTGGGTCTTGGACAGAGGGTGTGATTCATCTTTATTTTCCTAGTTCCATTTGCTGGAGGAAGACCTTTCTCTTTCCTGTTTCTTTTCTTAGTCCCCTGGTGTAATGGTTTGGGTGTTTACAGTTTTAGATATGACTAGGAGAACTCAGAAAGCAAAACAGGCTTACTTTAAAATTACAAAAGATAGTTTATTCACACAAATTAAGAAGAAAATAAGAAAACACAAAAAACAACAAATGAAATCTTCAAAGACATCCTTTCTCTCCCCCTGCTAGTATTCACTTCTCTGCACACCACATAAAGAAAACAAAACCTGTAAACTCAGTCAGTTTTACTATTTAAGAATAATCTTTCGTTCAGTTTCTTTAGGAAAGGAGTTTTTCTGAGTCACAGAGGAGTAGTCCTCTGGTGGCTTCCAGTGCCACACATCTGCAGCGGCCAGAAGAGAGGCTCTGCAGACTGTGAAATCCTACCCA
>VZUI01067565.1:0-10140 GCA_013401135.1 Cettia cetti | reverse complement strand
TCGCCCCGCAGCCGCCCCAGCGCCGCCTCGAAGGCGCCGCGGAGCCGCCGCAGGTCCCGGCGCAGCCCGCGCAGCTCCTCCTGGCGCCGCAGGCTCTCGGCGCGGAGGTCGCGGAAGGGAGCGTGGGCCGTGTCCAGCAGCGCGCAGGGACAGCACAGGGCGCGCTGGCAGCGCGGGCAGTAGATGCTGCCGGGGACACGCGGCCCGTCAGAGCCGGGGACAGAGCCGGGGACAGCGGGGACACGGGAATGGCACACCGCCAGGAGCCGCGCCGGGAAAGGGATGGGCTCCGGGAGGGGAGGGAGGGACAGGGGGCAGGGATGGACAGGGGACAGGGACAGTCAGGGGACAGGGATGGACAGGGAGGGACAGGGGACAGGGATGGACAGGGGACAGGGAGGGACGGGGAGGGACAGGGATGGACAGAAGTCACACATGGACAGGGGTCACTGATGGACAGGGGTCAGGGGTGGACAAGGGACAGGCTGAGGTTCAGGGACAGCCCAAGGTTGGGGACAGGCCAAGGTTGGGGACAGTGTAAGGCTGGGGACAGCCCAAGGTTAGGGACAGTGTGAGGTTGGGGACAGCCCGAGGTTGGGGACAGCCCGAGGTTGGGGACAGCCCGAGGCCGGGGACAGCCCGAGGTTGGGGACAGCCCGAGGCTGGGGACAGCCCGTGGTTGGGGACAGGCCGGTCTCCGGGCGCACTCCCACCTGCAGACGCGGCTCTCCCCGGGGTGGCTGGCGCTGGAGCAGAAGAGGCTGCAGGAGGTTTTGGTGTCCTCCAGGAACTGCTGCACGGAGCCGGCGCGCAGCTCCTCCACCCGGCGGCACCGGTGCTCCTTCCTCTTGTGCCACCACTGGTGCTCCTCGAAGCAGCGGGCGCAGAAGAACTCCTCGCAGTCCGAGCACCACACCAGCGCCGCCTCGGCGCGGCAGCGGCTGCAGCCGGGCCCGCGGGAGCTGCGGATCTGCCGCCACACCTGCAGGCGGCTGCGCAGGTTGGAGAAGAGCAGGTTGTCCACGGGCGGCGCGCCCGGGGCGGCGCGGCACAGCGGGCACTGCTTGGTGTCGCTCAGGCAGCCGGGGCACAGCGTGTGCAGGCAGCCCAGCAGCCGCGGCTGCGCAGAGTCCTGCCCGCAGCCCTCGCACAGCAGGAACTGGAAATCTTCATCCTCGTCCTCCTCCTCCTCCGGGGGCCGCGAGGGAGCGCAGGCCGGCGGGGGGCTGCCCGCGGCGGGTCCCGGCTCCGGGGCGGGCTCGGTTCCGTCCCCGGTTCCGTCCCCGGTGCCGTCTCCATCTGTGGAGATGCGCGCGGGGATTCTCCCGTGGGGTGGGGGTTGTTGTGGCTCGGGCCCCATAAATCCCGCTCAGGGTTCTGCTCCCGCCGTGGGATCCCTCCCGTCCCTCCCCGCCCTCCCCCGAGCTCCTTCGCCTTCTGGGAATTCGGCATTTCCAAGCCGCCGGCAGCGCCGAGGTGGAAACGAAAGCAAAAGGGTTTTGGAGCCGCCACCGCCCCTTCCTGCCCCGACAGACGGAAAAGCGGGGACAGCGACCCCAAAACCGCCCGGCAGCGACCCCAAAACCGCCCCGGCAGCGCTGTCCCCGTCACCCCCCGGGCCTCCCCCAGCTCGGCAGCGTGGAAACCCCCCCCGCCCCCCAAAATAAATATTTGGGGGAGCCAAAAAAAAAAAAAACCCCGGGACGCCCCTCCCCACCCCCGAGTGACTTCGCACCCTAAAACTCAGGCGCACCCTCTCCCAAGCAGGAAAGGCCCGCGGTCCCTCCGGGGGGCTCCGGCTCTGTCCCCCGGGTCCCCCCCGGTACCTGGCGGGGGCGGCGGGGGCGCGGCGGGGCTCTCGGGCATGACCGGGCGGCGGGAACGGGGCCGGGCGGCCTGGAACGGGAACGGCGGGAGGAGGAGCTGGGGAGCGGGAGGGAGCGGGAGGGAGCGGGAGGGAGCGGGAGGGAGCGGGAGGGACCCGGGAGCTGCGAGGGGGAGCGGGGGGATGCGGTACCGGGATGGGGATACGGGGATGGGGGAGTCCCGGTACCGGGACTGGAATGTGGGACAGGGATCCCGGTACCGGGATGGGGATGTGGGACAGGGGTGGCGATGTGGGACAGGGTCCCGGTGCCGGGACGGGGATGTGGCACCGGGAAGGCGCTGCCGGTGCCGTGGGGCGGTTCCGGTGGCCGAGACCCCCCTTCACCGCGCCGGGGCCGCTCCGGGCTGTCCCCATTGTCCCCGCGCCTGCGGCCGTGCCAGCCCCAGCCCGGGGGGACATTCCCGGCCCCATCCCGGCCCCATCCCCGCGGCAGGAATCCCGCTCGCTTCCCACCGGCGACACGGAGGGGGTGGCACCGCCACAAGGCCGCGGCGGGGCGGGAATTTTGGGGACAAATCCCTTTCCCAAACCCCTTCTGGGGCCGGGCTCCCCCGGACCCCAAATCCCCGCAGTCCCGGTGTCTGCCCGGGAGCGGGATCCGCTCACCGGGATGGGATCCGGGATGGGATCCGGGATGGGGTCCGGGATGGGATCCGGGATGGGATCCGGGATGGGATCCGGGATGGGGTCCGGGATGGGGTCCGGGATGGGGTCCGGGATGGGATCCGGGATGGGGTCCGGGATGGGATCCGCTCACCGGGATGGGATCCGGGATGGGATCCGCTCACCGGGCCGGGATCCGCTCCTGCGCCTCGCTCACGTGACAAAGCCACCAGGAAGCGCCGGCGCCGCTCCTTCCTGTCCCCATCCCCGCTCCGGCGACAACGCCACCTCAGCCAGTGTCGCCAGTGTCGCCAGAGCGGGGCCGGCAGCGCGGCGGGATCCCGGAGCTCCCATCCCGCCGGGAATTGTCCCCGCGCTGTCACCCGGGGGGACAGCGGGGGTGGCCCCGCGGGGTTTGTCACCCGGGGGGGACAGCGGGGGTGGCCCCGCTCCGCCGGTGTCCCCGGGGGTGACAGGGACATTGGTGGCCGGGAGCAGCGGGCGGAGCTTCCCTGGGGACACGGGGCGGGGCCTGGGGACAGGGATGGGACATGGGGACAGGACAAGGTTTGGGGACAGGATGGGACATGGGGCTGGGATCGGATTTGGGGACAGGAATGGGATCTGGGGACAAGATGAAATTTGGGAGTGGGATAAAACCGGGGGACAGGACAAGGCTTGGGGACATAGGGACAGGATTTGGGATTTGGAGCCGGGATTTGGGATTTGGGGCCAGGATTTGGGATTTGGGGCCAGGATTTGGGATTTGGGGACAGGATTTGGGATTTGGGGCCGGGATTTGGGATTTGGGGACAGGATTTGGGATTTGGGGCCGGGATTTGGGGACAGGATTTGGGATTTGGGGACAGGATGTGGGATTTGGGGACAGGATTTGGGATCATCCCTGTGCTGCCCCTCCCGGGCTGGATTTCCTGGGAATCGCCACCCCCACCTTTCTGGAAAAAGTGGGAAAATTGGATTTTCCCTATAAAAAATCCGGGATTTTCCTTGTTGCCTCTGCCAAGTCCAGGGGAAAATTGGGATTTGGGGCTGGAGCAGCTGCTCTGGGTGGAAATGAATGAATTTAATTATTAAAGAAGTATTTCTGTATGAATTAATTGGTGAATAAATGACTTTGTTTGTTTGTTCGTTCCTGGGAGAATCCTGGCGCCGCTTCCCAGAACATTCCAACTGGGAAAAACAAAATAAAAATGAGGAATTGTTTTAAAACAATTAAAACCCTAAAATGTTTTATCAACCCTCAGCCCGGGTGTCCCCAACCCCAGAATCCATAAAAAAACCCTGGAATTTCCTCCAGAACTCCCAAAAAACCTTTTCCAGCCCCACAGAATTTGGGGATGGGAGTGAGAAAAACCAGAATTCCATTTAAAAATAAAAAAAAAAGAGGGAAGAAAAAAGCAGGAAAAGGGAATTTCAGGGCTGCTTTTGGGAGCAGGGGGAGGAATTCCAAGCACGGGAATTCCAAGGATTGTTTATCCTGGTGGGATCCAACAATTCCAAACAATCCTTGGAGCAAGGAACAGAATTCCCGAGCTTGGAATTCCTGGGGGTGGAATTCTCCTGCCAAGCTGGAATTTTTATTTTTTTTTTTTCCCCCCAAAACCAGCCCCGGATTTGATCCCGTTCCCGGATTTTCCAGCACGGAGCAAATCCGTGGAAAAATGGGAGTTTGGGAAGAGCTTTTCCCCCTCTTCCCAGAGGTTTTCCAGGGAAAAAAATCCAACTGGAGGAGGGGAATCTGATTGCAGAGAATTCCCTGGGATCAGGAAAAAAATCGGGAATTGCTTCCAGCCTGATCCCTGATTTTTCATGGAAAAGGACAAAGCCCCTTGGATTTGGAATTCCTGGCCATGGAAAACTGGGAATTCCACAGGCTGGGCTGGAAATCCCGGGATAAACTCACCTGGAATTCCTTGGGATGAGATTCCCAGTGGGATTTGGGGAAGGAATTCCTGAATCCCTTCCCAGGCCCCAAATCCTTCCCAATCCAGGTTTGGGTTTGGTTTTGTTGGTTTTTTTTGGGATCATCCCTTGGGTTTCCAGAGGGGTTTTTGAACTTCAAAACTTGGGAAGAGCCCAAATCCCAACCCTGGGAATGAGGGAAAACCTCGGGAAAATCTGGAAGAGATCTGGGATGGGGGAGAAGCCTTGGAATTCCAGCAGCTCCTGGGATTAAAACTCGGATTTTAGGGGGAAAAAAACCCAAACAAAGCAAAACAAAAAACCCACCTGGATTTGGTGCTTTTCCAGCTCCTTGGGAATTCCCAAAAAAATTCCAATAAATAATAATTCCAATAAATTTCCCAAATTTTCCCAATAAATCCCCTTTTCCCCTATGGAAATCCCCCACCTCCATTCCCAGATTTTTTTCCCTCTGGAATTCACCCCCTGTGGGATCCATCCCGGGGATTTTGTTTTTATTTTAATTTTTTTTTTCCCCCCAAAAAAATCCCGAAGGACTCCCGGAGTTTCCTGGGATGAGGAGAGGCCTTGAATCCAAGGATCCTTCCCCCCTCGGCCGCGGAATTCCCGGAATTCCCGATAGCTCCCTGACGCAGGAGCTCAGCCTCTGGAATTTTGGGAATTTCCACTCGGCCCAAAGTATTTTAAACACACACACACACAAAAAAAAAAGGGATTCGGGGATTTTGGGATGAGTGGAAAACCCCTGGGAGCAGCCGAGGGCTTGAGGCTGAGCCATAAAATTTTTTGGGGAATGTTGAGTCGGTGCCAGCTCCAAACCCCCGGGAATTTCTTTGGGATTGACGCCTCCAAAATTTCCCAGCTGGAAAAAAAAAAAAAATCCCAAATCCCGAGGGATTTTTTTTTTTCCCAGGTTTTCCAGGGACGTCCCAAAAAAGCGGGAGAGGGAATTTTGGGGATCTGGGAAAAACTGGGAGAGGGGAGGGGGGAAGTGAGGAGGGACAGAAATTCCATTAAAAAAATAAATAAATAAAAGCAGGATTGGGATAACAAAGGTCAGGAAATAATGAGGAAAATTGGGAATGAGCCTGAAAAATCCACGGGATTAATTCCTAAGGAGTTTTTCCTGTTTTTCCAGGCGCCTTTTCCTTGGAGCATGGGAAGAATGGGAAGAACGGGGAGGGAAAAAAGAAAAAAAAGAAAAAAAAGGAAAAAAAAAGAAATAAAGGAGAAAAAAAAAAAAAAAAGATTGGAATTTGGCTCCCGGGGCTGGAATTTGGGGTGGGGGGTGTCGGTCATTCCTGATAATCCAAAGACAAATCCCGGTTTTTTTTTTTTTTTTTTTTTTTTTTTTTTTTTTTTTTTTTTTTTTTTTAATAGAAGGTGGGGAAAACAACGCTCCAGGATTTTCCCTGGAATTTGGGATCCCTGGGAAAAGCGGATTTTTGGGATAGAGGGGGAACCCAGGTTGTGTCCCCCCAAAAACCCCCAGGGGTTATTCCTGGAGTTGGGGAAAATGAAGGAATTTTGGCTGGGATTTTGGGGTCTCTGCCACGGCCGGTGATCCAACCCCAAATCCCGTTTTTTTTGGGATGGAAAGCGGCTTCCCCTCCCCCTCCCGACATCCTCATCCAAGGCTCCGCTTTTCCCCGGGATCCCGAATTCCAGGGAAAATCCCGGCACTCCCGGAGCGTTGTTTCCCCCACGTTCTTTCCCCCCCGGAAAAAAAAAAAAAAAAAAAAAGAAAAAAAAAAAGAAAAAAGAAAAAGATTTGGGTTTGGATCATCGGGAATGACGGCGACCCCAAAATTCCAGCCAAAAATTCCTTCATTTTCCCCAATTCCGGGGATAATCCCGGCACCCCGGGGCGCTGTTTTCCCTTTGGGTGAGGAATTTAGGGGGGAAGGGGGAAGGGATCCCATTTCTATCCCAAAAAAACCCCGCAGGAATTTTGTCTCTGACCTCGCTGCCGGGGTTGGAATTTTGAGGTTTCCGTCATTCCCGATGATCCAACCCCCTCTGGATGCGCAAATCCCAATTTTGGGGGGTGGGGTGCGGATAGAACGTGGCTCCCCTCCTCCCCCTTCCCAAAATTCCTCATCCAAGGGGCCAAGAGCGCTGCGGGGTCATCCCTGGAATTCGGGATCCGGGGAAAGCGGAGCCTTGGCCGGGCCCTTATCAGCCCGGAACCCAAACAATTCCCCCGCCCGCGGCCCCGCGGCTCCGGCCGGGATAAACAATTCCCAAAAATCCGCCGGGAACGCTCGGCCCCATCCCCGGCACCCCGGAAATGACGGGGACGCGCTCAGGGGCGCCCTTGGAATTCCAGGGGGGGGGGGGGCGGAGGGGGAGAGGGAGCGGGGGGGCGCATTCCCAGCGGGATATAAACCCGGGCTGGAGCGGCGCGCTTCCCACGCCGGGAATCGCAGGGATTTCCCGGGATGAGCCCCCCGCTCCGCCTCCTCCTGGCGCTGCTCTGCGCGGCCCCGGCCGCCGCCGCTCCCCCGCCCCGGATCTGGGGGGATGATCCCCGCTCCCGGCCCCAGCTGCCGGTGGAGGTGCAGTGCCAGGAGGCGCAGCTGGTGGTGATCGTGCACCGGGACCTGTTCGGGAACGGGCGCCTGGTCAGCGCCGCCGAGCTCAGCCTGGGCCCCGCCGCCTGCCGGCATTCCCGCCTGGATCCGTCCCAGAAAACCGTCACCTTCAGCGCCGGCCTGCACGAGTGCGGCAGCACCGTCCAGGTGAGTCCTGCCCCTCAGCCCGGCCGCGTTCCCGCGGGAATTCCCGCCGGGAGCGGCTCAGGGGTCCCGAGGATGCCGGGGGTTGAGGGGAGCCCGCCCCGATCCCGGATCCCGCCCCGATCCCGGGATCCCGCCCCGATCCCGGGATCCCGCCCCGATCCCGGAGCCCGCCCCGATCCCGGGATCCCACCCGCGAGAGGCTCCAGGAGATCCCGGCCGGGGGAAATCCAGGTGAGTCCTTGTTTCCATCCCGGGATTCCCAGCGGGAGCGGCTCCCGCGGGGTCGGGAGAGATCCAGGCGAGTCCTGTCCCCGTGCCGGGATTCCCATCGGAATTCCCACCCGGAGCGGCTCCCGGGGTCCCGGGGGTTCCCGGTTTTACGGAGTGTCCTGTCCCCACCCCGAGATTCCGCTCCCATCCCGGGGTTCCCGCCAGGAGCGGCTCCCGAGGGGCTGCAAATCCCAAATTTAAGGGAGATCCAGGTGGGGCCCGCTCCCTCCCCGGGATTCCTGCCGGGATTTCCCCCTGGAGCCGCTCCCGGCGCCGCGCGGATTCCCGGTTTTACGGGAGATCCAGGGGCCGGATCCAGGATTATTCCAGGGCAAGGAGGAGCCGGGATTTCCTGGGATCGGAGCGGCTTTCCCGCGGCTTTTCCCACTCCTGCTGGAAAATCTCCTTTTCCCTCGGCTTTAATTCAACTCCCTGAAAACTTTTCCCCCTTTCCCGTCATTTTTCATCCTTTTCCGCCCCTTTTCCACCCCTTTTCCCCCTTTTCCACTCCTTTTCCCCATTCCCATGGACTCCCCCAGCATTCCCGGGCAGCCCAGTGATGCTGCTGGGATGAGGGGTGGCCTCTCCAGCAGAATTCCCCATTTTTATCCCCACATCACCCCAAATTCCCTGATTTTTTTTTTTTTTGAATTCCAGCTCACCCTGCTGATTTCCCATGGAATTCCTGGGGTTTATTCCCAGATCACTCCACATTCCCTCAGTTCTTTCAATTCCTGCTCGCTCTGGTGACCCCCCCCCCAGACTGAGGAGCCACTTTTCCCACAAAATTCCCCATTTTTATCCCCGGATCACACCGAATTCCCGGATTTTTTTGAATTCCCACTCCCCTGCGGATATCTCTGTACTGGGGACCCCCTTTCCCACGGATTTCCCATTTTTCATTCCCAGATCACCCCAAATTCCCCGATTTCTTCGAATTTCCACTCACCCTGCTGATATCCCTGGAATGGGAACCCCCTTTCCCACAAAAATTCCCCATTTTTATCCCCAGATCACGCCGAATTCCCTGATTTTTTTTGAATTCCCACTCCCCCTGCGGATATCTCTGTGCTGGGCACCTCCTTTCCCACAAATTTCCTGCTTTCCATTCCCAGATCACCCCGAATTCCCTGATTTTTTTTTTTTTTTTGAATTCCGGCTCACCCTGCTGCCATCCCTGGCCTGGGGCCCCCCTTTCCCAGGGAATTCCCGCTGTCATTCCCAGGTCACCCCGGATTCCCTGATCTACCGGACGCTGCTGAGCTACGATCCCAGCCCCGGCAGCAACCCGGCCATCGTGCGCAGCGACCCGGCCGTCATTCCCATCGAGTGCCACTACCCCAGGTCCTCCCGGAGCCCCGCCCACAGCCCGGCATTCCCGGGAAGCCCAGTCCCTTCCTGGGGTCCCGCAGCCCCGGCATTCCCGGGAATCCCAGTCCCTTCCTGGGGTCCCCTCCCACAGCCCCGGCATTCCCGGGAATCCCAGTCCCATCCTGGGATCCCTTCCCAGATTACTGGCATTCACATTCCCATTCTGGGGTCCCCATTCCCATTCCCAATGTCCCTATTCCTATTGTCCCCATTCCCAGTGTTCCCATCCCATTCCCAGTATCCCATTCCCAATATCCCAATTGCCTTTTCCAGGTGGGATAATGTCACCAATGGCTCCCCATTCCCAATGTCCCCATTCCCATTCCAATGTCCCCTATCCCATTCCCAGTGTCCCATTCCCAGTGTCCCATTCCCAGTGTCCCATTCCCAGTGTCCCCATTCCCAGTGTCCCCATTCCCAGTGTCCCATTCCCGATTCCAATTCCCTTTTTTCAGGTGGGATAACTTCAGCAGCAGCTCCTCACTCCCAGTGTCCCTATTCCCATTCCCAGTGTTCCCATTCCCTTCCCAGCGTCCCATTCCCAGTGTCCCCATTCCCAGTGTTCCCATTCCTATCCTGGGGTCCCAATTCCATTCTCAGTGTCCTTGGGATCCCATCCTGTATTCCCGGGATTTCCATTTCAGTCCCAGTGTCCCCATTCCAGTCCCAGTGTCCCCATCTCATTCCCACTATCCCAACTCCCTTTTCCAGGTGGGATAATGTCACCGGGAGCTCCCCATTCCCAATGTCCCCATTCCCAATATCCGTGTCCCCATTCCCATCCCAGTGTTCCAATCCCATTCCCAGCATCTCATTCCCAGTTTCCCATTCCCAATATCTCGATTCCCTTTTCCAGGCAGGATAACGTCACCAGCGGCTCCCCATTCCCAATGTCCCCACTCCCGGTGTCCCATTCCCAGTGTCCCATTCCCAGTGTCCCATTCCCGGTGTCCCATTCCCGGTGTCCCATTCCCGGTGTCCGTTCCCTTTTCCAGGCGGGATAACGTCACCAGCGGCTCCATCCGTCCCACCTGGGCTCCCTTCAACTCGGTGCTGGCGTCCGAGGAGCGGCTCCTCTTCTCCCTGCGCCTCATGAACGGTGCCCGATCCGCCCTTCCCGACATTCCCGGCCCTAGTCCCGACCTTTGCATCCCTTTTCCTCCCCTTTCCCATCCCTTTCCCATCCCTTTCCCATCCCTTTCCCATCCCTTTCCCATCCCTTTCCCATCCCTTTCCCATCCCTTTTCCATCCCTTTCCCATCCCTTTCCCATCCTTTTCCCATCCTTTTCCCATCCCTTTCCCTCTCTCCTTTCCCCGCCGGG